>JAHPZR010014071.1:0-10314 GCA_019787425.1 Platygyra sinensis
TCAAGTTACTTATGGTTAGACCAAGTAAAACGACTTAAATTTTAAACCTTCGGTACAAACGCAACATCCTTTGACATATTGACCTCGTGCTCGCTTTCACGCGCGCAAGTTCTCCTTGGTATAGCGTTACCACAATTTTAAAGGCCAGTGGTCATTCCAACTTAGTTCCTTGACCTCAAGTGGTCCTCCATTTCTTTCAAGGGAAAGGGCCCAGAAAGAAAATACTTAGCTTGGGTTGATTTCCACCTGAAGGATGGATGGATGGCGATGTTCAACTGAAGTCTAAAAGAAATGTTTACCCAGGGAGAGTTGGGTGCATGAGGAAAAGTGCTCGAGCACTTTACATCAGTGTTCGATCGATGTTTATCTGTTTTAGTAAAGTTTCTTATACTTTTCTATTCACAGCTTGCCTCAAGGACACTGGAAGTAACTTTATGGAGCGAAAATAAGACAAAACGCAACGTTTTTCTCGGAGAGGTACGAATTGCAACCGTTTAAAGCCATATGCATTTCATCTCTCTTTTAATAATTATTTGCCAACGAGTATGAAAATTATCAAGTATGTTATAACGGAAAAGAGCTTGAAATTTAAGTTAACCGGAGGGTATCAAAATTACTTTAATACATGAAAAGTAAAAAAAAGTTGAAGTCTACATCATGCCAAGCATTCCCATATTGCCGGCTTATCCGGATTTTCCGTAGCATATGCGATCGCGACCAGGAATATTTCTGTTTCCCTGAGGATGGGACGTTTGTCCATTGCAAGGTTGTCACCCAGCGTTAAATTCACCAATAAACATCTGTGCTCCTGGGCGAAGAGATGTACTGTGAGACACTCTGTGCCAAAGAACACAACGTAATGTCCCTGGCCCCTCAGAGGCATTTCAGTGCCTTGCTTGACCTACTGACATGTGTAAATGCCCTTATAGGCTCTCATTAAACTGACACCGGAGTGTTTGTGCAGTGGGGCCCAATGGTTTGATCTTGTTGATCACGACGAGTTCACCAGTTTCCTCCCGGTTCCAATGCCTCGAAGACATACCTTATCACCAAGACTCAAAAAAGAAGGTACTGCAGTCACTACTTAAGACCTTTTACACGGCCACGTTTTTACTATCACGATAAAATAAAATCTTTGGTAAGAAAGAAAGTACTACAATTTCAATTTGTCTAAATGAGGTTATATACTACCTTCGGTATGGTGAGTAATAATTGCTTGAATTAAATTAAACGATTTTTTATAGATATTTTTGTCGACTACCTCTGGGTTAACTTCAACCACCTTCGAGGCACCTCAGACGACCGCCGGTAGTCTTTGTTGTACTTTGCAGTGGGGCTGCCATTTTTTCATCCGGTGTTTAACTTGAACTGCACGGTTCTTAGCTAATCACTACAGAGTATTTATTTTTTGCACGTGTATATTTAGGTATGAAAAGCATCGCATATTGCGACTTTGAGGTCGGCACACACGAGGGGACTAGTCCCTTGAACAGTTTACACGAAGGGACTGGTCGCAGGGACTTGTCCCACGAACAGTTCACACGAAGCGTTTTGTGCAACAAGTCGCAAGGACTTGTCCCAAAAATTCAGACTGGTTTGAATTCTTGGGACTAGTCGCAGGGACTAAAGTTGGTCCCTGCGACTAGATTTTAAAGCAAAAATGGTCAGTACACACAATGCGACTAGTCGCAGGGACTCAGTAGTCGCAGGGACTAGTCCCATCGTGTACATGTGTGCCGACCTTTAGGATGCGCGCAGTGTTGAAAGTAATAAAATTTTTTGATGGATCGGAGGTGGCGTTTTAATCGATTTGGTAATCCACGCACCTTTTGACTCTTCAAGTAGCTATGATAGAGGATGAGATTGAAATTGTTCCAGGCTGTTGACAACAGTATACATGTGCAACTATACAGTCACCTTTTAGGACCCACCTGGCATTGCGTTAAATATATTACCACACGCTTTACATATGGCACTCATTTCACTCTCGCTTTCTTTTCTTATTAAGGTAATAGTTTCCAGTGGAATGATGCTTCCAGAGTCAAGAGAAGCAGCACTTCATGTTGTAGGTTTTCTCACCTCAGCTTAAGCACAGTTAATATTCCAGTGAGTAGCTCATCTACCACCACAGTCCTGGACTACGGAAAAGGAAACATCGCTCTTCATCACAGAAGGAGGAGACGAGTCGATTCCGTTGTCACAATGGAGGCCTTCCGTCCTAGAAAAAAAGCAGACTTCTTCACAAGGCAGTCTTTTCGAAGGAAATATTTAGGTGAGCTGGAGAGTAGGAAAGTTCTGTCAGAAACAAAATCCTTTAATTTTTCCATTACAATCATATTTTGACTGGCATGCTTTTCTAGATTTGGAATTTTTGAATAGCAAAACTTAACTTTTAGCGGCTGACCTTGTCAACATTGTTTAGTTATGAGACATTTCTGGTGGCTTTGGAAAATTCAATCAAATTAGCGCTCAAGTAGCGTTGTGCTGGGTGTACCATTATCTTTTAACCCTGAGGGAAAATCATACATGGCAGCAATTTTGAAGGAGTGTGTGCACCCAATACAGGAGAGGGGTGCACTCCCCATAGATTTTGGTGGGGGTCAGATCTCAAACCTTCAAACAAGTACCCTATTTCAAACCAAAACCTGCGATTTTTCATACCCCATTCTAGACTTGAGCGAAAACTCGACACCCCATTTCAGATTAGTATACGGCTCTAAATATGACCACGGCTGACCAGAAATGGCTTCCATTTGCGTGAAAGTTTAGGAGGTGCCACAAACTTGCCGATGTTGATGCGGAAAAAGTACTTCCGATCCTTGTTTAACAAAATAACCTATGCGAGGCCAGAGTGAAAAACGTACCCTATTTCAGACCGAAATGGTCAACATTTATGCCCTTTTTCAGACCGAAACCACTTAAAACCACGTGTTGCATGCTTGTTTTCGCAGAGTCACGCAAAAGCAATTCGGCACCTGTTACACCCGCAACAAGCATTCCAGCTTCCTTGGAAGATCTGAGACAGAAAAGGAGGTTCGCGAAATCAACCGATATCTTAAGATTATCTCTCAGCCCAGCGGAACACTTGCCACAGCTCAAATTAATGCGGGACAACTCCAGCGAGCAAGAGCTTGAAATGAAAGGTGAAAGAGAAGGGAAATTTAAAGGAGCGCTGAGGGCCATGAAAAGGTATGTCTGTATTGCCTTCTTTCATAGTCGTCTGAGTGATGACTTAATTGACTCAGTTAGAGGATTTAGATTGTGGCGGGGGAATATCAGTTTCAAGTCAAATTTCACGGATTCCTCTGTTGAATTTCAGCCCAGTTATTTGACTCTAATATTATTGGAATATGGCAGGCCTCGGCTTGCTATCAGCTTTAAAAAGCGAATATTTAACATTATGACCATTCCAGTCTTAAATCAAATACAATTTTACATGTTATTTGGACAACTCAAACCCATGTCCTTTAAGTGGATTTGCTCGTATCTTTTTAGCCATTTACTACCGGCTATTTTGATTTAAAAACGGTTATTTCCGGTAACTCCCTGCTATTTTGAACTGATTTCTGATTTGGTTTCCCTTGAACTAAAATACACACTGCTTGTTTTAAACGCCACTGGCAGAATTAAAAGAGTAACACCGTAGTAGCACCCGGCTATGGTTCAGCTTTCCGTTACATTTTGATATTGTCTGTGATCAATCATTCCCGAGTAACCCGTTCCATCCGGTCCTTAAATTAATAAATATATTTTCCCAGAAAATGGTGTAACAGTTTTTTCAAAGTCTCCATAAATCCACCACCCACATGACCTCCTCCCCCGACACCCCCACCTCAGAAATAGCTGGGTTTACAAGTTTAAGATCCGGACATTCCTTTGTGCTCGTCTTTTTGTTTTCTTTTTCTCGCAAATATAGACACCCGTTAAGACGAGTCATCTTGTCTTCCAGGTATCCATCGAATTTGCGAATACGCTTAGGTAAGCTGCAAGAAAAGCAATCAGTTGGAGAGGCTGCTGCATACGAAGGTTGCGAATCAATGGCAAAATGTAAGAGTGACACAGTAGTGAGCCATTTTGGCCAACATCACTACATTATCAACGAAAAACCATTCTACAATAGCCCTTTTCACGGTTAGTTTTCCTCATTTGCATTACAATGTAATCCAACGTGGATGCGAGGCAATTTCGGGCTAAAACTACAAAATAGCCCGAAATTGCCTCGCATACATGCGAAATTTTATTGTAATGCAAATGAGCAAAGCTAACCGTGAAAAGGGCTATTCAAATATATACCTCACCCACCCCATCCATGATAGAAAATGAGTACAGCAAATGGCTAGTTCTAAACTTTTGATGGTCTTTCACTGTTTCATGTTCCTCTCACTTTGTGATCTTCCATAAAGGAATGGACTAGTTGACCCCTTCCAGGGAGGGCAAGAAATACTCTCAGTCGCTTCGTCGCAGACTCTACTTTTGACCGTGGAGGACAAACGCACAAACAAAGAAAGTTGAACAAATTGAAGAACTGAAAGAAAGAAGCTGAAGAGGCGAATAATAGCGTAGCTAGAATGCGTTTTTTGGCAGTAGAAACGTTAATGACGCCCTTTCTAAGTTGCACCAGCCGTTATACAACTTCTTTAAAAGTATTCTTTGGCGTTTTTGAACCACACAGTTTCCCCGGGATACAAGTCCTTACCGGCAACACCAAGTATCTCGAAGTCAACAGAGGATATTCGAAGGGAGAGATCCTTTACAAACTATTTACAAGTTCCTCGAAGTCCTGGGGTCTTTCCTGGATTGGTGAAGCGTTTATCGGAATTGACACCCCCTGTGTTGGAAGATGAAGAACTCAGGTAAAATCTCTTTTGTCTTAGTACTGCCAGTCTAAAAGGCGATTTTGACTTAAAAGCGCCCATTTCTCAAGCTGATTACAGGCGAACCTGCATAAAGTCGAACTTTTCCACAACAGCCACATTAGGGAAGGAGGAAAGAGACCGTTGTAAAGAGGTGGTTTTTATGGGGAAGTAAGGGCTGTAATATAAATTCGAAAATTGGAAAAACTGACGTTGTTATTTAACTGACGCTTCGGCAAGGGGGTGTAATATGACTCCTGTTTTTTCGGGCTGCAACATATCTTTCCTAAACAGATGCTTATTTTAGCGTACGTAGCACTATTAAGATAGCAATAAATCAGAAACTAAACAGAAACAGAAACCAACGAGCCCGGATTTAAGTTTAGCGTCCCGGTTTTAAAAAGAATGAGGTTTTGTCGCTCATCAGTAGTTGATTAACTGGCCGTTGTCGAGAGGTTATTTTTGCTGAAGTAGGGACGCGTTTCAGTGGCCGTTGCCCCTTGTGGAGGGGTCGTTGCTGAAGAGAGGTTAAAATAAGAGTGATTGTATTGACTGTTCGCCGAGACCGTAAACTGAAGTGGCCTTTGTAGATAAGTAGCCTTTAGTGCAGGTTCGCCTGTAATCAGCTTGAGAAATGGGCGCTTTTAAGTCAAAATCGCCTTTTAGACTGGCAGTACTAAGACAAAAGAGATTTTACCTGAGTTCTTCATCTTCCAACACAGGGGGTGTCAATTCCGATAAACGCTTCACCAATCCAGGAAAGACCCCAGGACTTCGAGGAACTTGTAAATAGTTTGTAAAGGATCTCTCCCTTCGAATATCCTCTGTTGACTTCGAGATACTTGGTGTTGCCGGTAAGGACTTGTATCCCGGGGAAACTGTGTGGTTCAAAAACGCCAAAGAATACTTTTAAAGAAGTTGTATAACGGCTGGTGCAACTTAGAAAGGGCGTCATTAACGTTTCTACTGCCAAAAAACGCATTCTAGCTACGCTATTATTCGCCTCTTCAGCTTCTTTCTTTCAGTTCTTCAATTTGTTCAACTTTCTTTGTTTGTGCGTTTGTCCTCCACGGTCAAAAGTAGAGTCTGCGACGAAGCGACTGAGAGTATTTCTTGCCCTCCCTGGAAGGGGTCAACTAGTCCATTCCTTTATGGAAGATCACAAAGTGAGAGGAACATGAAACAGTGAAAGACCATCAAAAGTTTAGAACTAGCCATTTGCTGTACTCATTTTCTATCATGGATGGGGTGGGTGAGGTATATATTTGAATAGCCCTTTTCACGGTTAGCTTTGCTCATTTGCATTACAATAAAATTTCGCATGTATGCGAGGCAATTTCGGGCTATTTTGTAGTTTTAGCCCGAAATTGCCTCGCATCCACGTTGGATTACATTGTAATGCAAATGAGGAAAACTAACCGTGAAAAGGGCTATTGTAGAATGGTTTTTCGTTGATAATGTAGTGATGTTGGCCAAAATGGCTCACTACTGTGTCACTCTTACATTTTGCCATTGATTCGCAACCTTCGTATGCAGCAGCCTCTCCAACTGATTGCTTTTCTTGCAGCTTACCTAAGCGTATTCGCAAATTCGATGGATACCTGGAAGACAAGATGACTCGTCTTAACGGGTGTCTATATTTGCGAGAAAAAGAAAACAAAAAGACGAGCACAAAGGAATGTCCGGATCTTAAACTTGTAAACCCAGCTATTTCTGAGGTGGGGGTGTCGGGGGAGGAGGTCATGTGGGTGGTGGATTTATGGAGACTTTGAAAAAACTGTTACACCATTTTCTGGGAAAATATATTTATTAATTTAAGGACCGGATGGAACGGGTTACTCGGGAATGATTGATCACAGACAATATCAAAATGTAACGGAAAGCTGAACCATAGCCGGGTGCTACTACGGTGTTACTCTTTTAATTCTGCCAGTGGCGTTTAAAACAAGCAGTGTGTATTTTAGTTCAAGGGAAACCAAATCAGAAATCAGTTCAAAATAGCAGGGAGTTACCGGAAATAACCGTTTTTAAATCAAAATAGCCGGTAGTAAATGGCTAAAAAGATACGAGCAAATCCACTTAAAGGACATGGGTTTGAGTTGTCCAAATAACATGTAAAATTGTATTTGATTTAAGACTGGAATGGTCATAATGTTAAATATTCGCTTTTTAAAGCTGATAGCAAGCCGAGGCCTGCCATATTCCAATAATATTAGAGTCAAATAACTGGGCTGAAATTCAACAGAGGAATCCGTGAAATTTGACTTGAAACTGATATTCCCCCGCCACAATCTAAATCCTCTAACTGAGTCAATTAAGTCATCACTCAGACGACTATGAAAGAAGGCAATACAGACATACCTTTTCATGGCCCTCAGCGCTCCTTTAAATTTCCCTTCTCTTTCACCTTTCATTTCAAGCTCTTGCTCGCTGGAGTTGTCCCGCATTAATTTGAGCTGTGGCAAGTGTTCCGCTGGGCTGAGAGATAATCTTAAGATATCGGTTGATTTCGCGAACCTCCTTTTCTGTCTCAGATCTTCCAAGGAAGCTGGAATGCTTGTTGCGGGTGTAACAGGTGCCGAATTGCTTTTGCGTGACTCTGCGAAAACAAGCATGCAACACGTGGTTTTAAGTGGTTTCGGTCTGAAAAAGGGCATAAATGTTGACCATTTCGGTCTGAAATAGGGTACGTTTTTCACTCTGGCCTCGCATAGGTTATTTTGTTAAACAAGGATCGGAAGTACTTTTTCCGCATCAACATCGGCAAGTTTGTGGCACCTCCTAAACTTTCACGCAAATGGAAGCCATTTCTGGTCAGCCGTGGTCATATTTAGAGCCGTATACTAATCTGAAATGGGGTGTCGAGTTTTCGCTCAAGTCTAGAATGGGGTATGAAAAATCGCAGGTTTTGGTTTGAAATAGGGTACTTGTTTGAAGGTTTGAGATCTGACCCCCACCAAAATCTATGGGGAGTGCACCCCTCTCCTGTATTGGGTGCACACACTCCTTCAAAATTGCTGCCATGTATGATTTTCCCTCAGGGTTAAAAGATAATGGTACACCCAGCACAACGCTACTTGAGCGCTAATTTGATTGAATTTTCCAAAGCCACCAGAAATGTCTCATAACTAAACAATGTTGACAAGGTCAGCCGCTAAAAGTTAAGTTTTGCTATTCAAAAATTCCAAATCTAGAAAAGCATGCCAGTCAAAATATGATTGTAATGGAAAAATTAAAGGATTTTGTTTCTGACAGAACTTTCCTACTCTCCAGCTCACCTAAATATTTCCTTCGAAAAGACTGCCTTGTGAAGAAGTCTGCTTTTTTTCTAGGACGGAAGGCCTCCATTGTGACAACGGAATCGACTCGTCTCCTCCTTCTGTGATGAAGAGCGATGTTTCCTTTTCCGTAGTCCAGGACTGTGGTGGTAGATGAGCTACTCACTGGAATATTAACTGTGCTTAAGCTGAGGTGAGAAAACCTACAACATGAAGTGCTGCTTCTCTTGACTCTGGAAGCATCATTCCACTGGAAACTATTACCTTAATAAGAAAAGAAAGCGAGAGTGAAATGAGTGCCATATGTAAAGCGTGTGGTAATATATTTAACGCAATGCCAGGTGGGTCCTAAAAGGTGACTGTATAGTTGCACATGTATACTGTTGTCAACAGCCTGGAACAATTTCAATCTCATCCTCTATCATAGCTACTTGAAGAGTCAAAAGGTGCGTGGATTACCAAATCGATTAAAACGCCACCTCCGATCCATCAAAAAATTTTATTACTTTCAACACTGCGCGCATCCTAAAGGTCGGCACACATGTACACGATGGGACTAGTCCCTGCGACTACTGAGTCCCTGCGACTAGTCGCATTGTGTGTACTGACCATTTTTGCTTTAAAATCTAGTCGCAGGGACCAACTTTAGTCCCTGCGACTAGTCCCAAGAATTCAAACCAGTCTGAATTTTTGGGACAAGTCCTTGCGACTTGTTGCACAAAACGCTTCGTGTGAACTGTTCGTGGGACAAGTCCCTGCGACCAGTCCCTTCGTGTAAACTGTTCAAGGGACTAGTCCCCTCGTGTGTGCCGACCTCAAAGTCGCAATATGCGATGCTTTTCATACCTAAATATACACGTGCAAAAAATAAATACTCTGTAGTGATTAGCTAAGAACCGTGCAGTTCAAGTTAAACACCGGATGAAAAAATGGCAGCCCCACTGCAAAGTACAACAAAGACTACCGGCGGTCGTCTGAGGTGCCTCGAAGGTGGTTGAAGTTAACCCAGAGGTAGTCGACAAAAATATCTATAAAAAATCGTTTAATTTAATTCAAGCAATTATTACTCACCATACCGAAGGTAGTATATAACCTCATTTAGACAAATTGAAATTGTAGTACTTTCTTTCTTACCAAAGATTTTATTTTATCGTGATAGTAAAAACGTGGCCGTGTAAAAGGTCTTAAGTAGTGACTGCAGTACCTTCTTTTTGAGTCTTGGTGATAAGGTATGTCTTCGAGGCATTGGAACCGGGAGGAAACTGGTGAACTCGTCGTGATCAACAAGATCAAACCATTGGGCCCCACTGCACAAACACTCCGGTGTCAGTTTAATGAGAGCCTATAAGGGCATTTACACATGTCAGTAGGTCAAGCAAGGCACTGAAATGCCTCTGAGGGGCCAGGGACATTACGTTGTGTTCTTTGGCACAGAGTGTCTCACAGTACATCTCTTCGCCCAGGAGCACAGATGTTTATTGGTGAATTTAACGCTGGGTGACAACCTTGCAATGGACAAACGTCCCATCCTCAGGGAAACAGAAATATTCCTGGTCGCGATCGCATATGCTACGGAAAATCCGGATAAGCCGGCAATATGGGAATGCTTGGCATGATGTAGACTTCAACTTTTTTTTACTTTTCATGTATTAAAGTAATTTTGATACCCTCCGGTTAACTTAAATTTCAAGCTCTTTTCCGTTATAACATACTTGATAATTTTCATACTCGTTGGCAAATAATTATTAAAAGAGAGATGAAATGCATATGGCTTTAAACGGTTGCAATTCGTACCTCTCCGAGAAAAACGTTGCGTTTTGTCTTATTTTCGCTCCATAAAGTTACTTCCAGTGTCCTTGAGGCAAGCTGTGAATAGAAAAGTATAAGAAACTTTACTAAAACAGATAAACATCGATCGAACACTGATGTAAAGTGCTCGAGCACTTTTCCTCATGCACCCAACTCTCCCTGGGTAAACATTTCTTTTAGACTTCAGTTGAACATCGCCATCCATCCATCCTTCAGGTGGAAATCAACCCAAGCTAAGTATTTTCTTTCTGGGCCCTTTCCCTTGAAAGAAATGGAGGACCACTTGAGGTCAAGGAACTAAGTTGGAATGACCACTGGCCTTTAAAATTGTGGTAACGCTATACCAAGGAGAACTTGCGCGCGTGAAAGCGAGC
>JAHPZR010014072.1:2500-7500 GCA_019787425.1 Platygyra sinensis
CGAGAGGTCACCAACAACAAAGTGCAATAAAGACTGCCACTCAAGAATTGGGCTTCTGAGTCACTAGGAGCCTGTCGACACTGATGCGCTGACCATCGCCTCTCCGAGACGAGGATGCCTGCCTAATACTTGTCACAATTTTTGGCTCAAAGCTTTCGGCTGATGGAATCTTCAGCAGTAACTCCCACACAGAAGATTATACGGTTATTACCCGGCTCGAAGAGAAGAAAACCCTTTTTTTAGTTGCAGTGGAGCCTCCAATTGCGACCACCACCCCTCAGCGACCAGTTTTCCAAAATACCAAAAGTTTCCAAGTCAAATCACTATCATGATTTAAAACCTCTTGTAGGCGACCACATCTCGTAAGCTTCCGCTACCACTTTTAGAGATAAAAATTTGAAATGTTCGTTTGTTTTTGCTCTCCCGTAAGCGACGACTTGACAGATAATAGTGAGGAAATTGGATAAAAAGGTGTTGTGTTATAAGGCCTAGAGCAAACGTCGAATCTAAGTCGAATTTAATTCGTCGAGCCTATTTATTTTGTAATAGGCGCATGCTGTAATTAAATTCGACTCAAATTAATTGGTTCGACTCTAGCGTCGGTTCGACTTGCCAAGTCGGATAATGCGACAGTGGCTCGGCGTTTCAGCAAACGTCGCTCTAGACACGCGCTGAACTCAATTCATAAATCATGCAAATTACAAAATGATTGATTCAAATGTGATGGACTGGGCAAATGTCACAAAAATACATACTCCCTCCCCCCCATCTGTCAAACGCTAATTCCCCCCTGACGAGCATGCGCTGTACAAAGAAAATTTCGCAACCGGGAATGGCGAACTATAGAAAGTCATTGCTGACATGAAGACCGCTGCTCAAGACTGCCATGACTGCTGCTCCATTGTTGTTGGCTGACAAAAGCACGGTCAAACATGGCAATTAGACCAAAAGCTGTCGTCTCTGATACTCTATTTTTAGAGCTGTGTGTAATACGAGTCTTCTCTTTCTAGTTTTCGCAATTAACTGTACGAGCACTGTATTTCGGCATTTTGCTAGCAAGTCCTAGCAGTAACTAGCCGCGCATCGCGTGATTAACAAAAGGTTTAATGAGCAAAACAATAGCTGAGCACGTGCGTTAAAAATCTATGTATTCCTTTGCCGTCCTCTGCAAAACAATAACGTGAAATGACCAAGTTCTGCGTCGTCTACGGAACGTGGACGACGACTGCTAGTTTCTCTTATTTCCATTTGGAATTGATCGCCGTCGTTGCATATGTAGCTTAAGCACGTTTTTAGCGCCATTGGCGTACCGAACAGATCTAGACATCACGAATCTTGCTTGTAAAATCTAAATTCATTTTTCATTCATTTTTCATTTTTTCGTGGTTGCTTTAAGGTGGATGGTACCAGTTTCAAGTACTTTCCAAGACTTATAGTTTGATGAGTCATTATAACCACTCTTTATCAGTTAATGCCACAATCATGGTATCAACAAACTGCCCAATCATCGGGGAACAAGTTGCTGTTTATTTTGTGGCACAGTAGGTTACCATAGCAACAATATGACCTGCTAAATACACCCTTAATTTTAGCTTTAAGTGTCTATAACTCAAAAACAAGCTCGGTGACCCCTATTTTTTATTATCGAATTGTAATCAGCATGATAAGATGCAACTTTTTGCAAAGTTTAAAAAAATTATGCGAAGGAAATTCAGATCATTAGCAGATCATATTGTTGCTATGGTAACCTATTGTGCCACAAAATTAACAGCAACTTGTTCCCCGATGATTGAGCAGTTTGTTGATACCATGATTGTGGCATTAACCGATAAAGAGTGGTTATAATGACCCATCAAACTTTAAGTCTTGAAAAGTGTTGGAAACTGGTACCATCCACCATAAGCTCCCAAATAGCACGGGGACATGTGCAACTTGTGAAATAGGATCGACGGAGGTTTGACGCTTGTTACCACGCTGAAATGAAGTCGATTCTTTGTCGCACCTATTTTATATTTATTCGACGCGTTTTCGATTCGACGTTTGCATTAGGCCTTATCATTTTCGTTGCCACCGCAGTGAGTGAGCCTGAAGCGAACGAAGTCAACGAACGAACGCAACTCTCTGATCTGGAGAAAGTCATATTTTAGCACAGGCGTCCCAAACTCACGATTCGAGGAATAAATCAAATGTTAATGATTTATGTAGGCGTATCGAGTGAGACGTGACTCATCATACAGGGAGAATCGACTGTATTATACTCAGTGCTAAATAATTTTTGCACAAAGGCTCGAGAAAAAAAAAAACTAAGTCTATCAAAGTGTTTCGACCTTGTTAAAAACAAGAATACTATGTTAAATGCCAGTTCTCAATTGAAAGGTCAAATGAACATGGAAACCGTTCCTTTGTTTGATATAAGGAAGCATAAGAAACCACGACTGCAGCGGCGAGGACAATGTCGATTGGAAAATAAACTTATATTTTACCTGCGAACCCCGCAATGCCCTAAAGTCATTTGCTTTGTTTATCACTGTCAAAGCTATCACGAAGCTGAATTTACGACACATCGATAAATCCAAAATAAAAATTTAAAAAATCAGCCGTCGGAGTTCACGTTCCCCAGACAACAGAGAACTTGGTCATTTCACGTTTTTGTTTTGCAGAGGACGGCAAAGAAATATACAAAGAATTATAACGCACTTGCATAGTAATTGTTTTTTAAACCTTTTTAGCGACGTTGCCGCTGCCGTTGCCATCGTGGTTAATTGTTTGGCAAGACCAACTTTTTTGTAAATTGTAATCATGTGATGTAATATATGAATAAAATTAAAACAATCATGTAGCTGCGATCAATAACAAAACTATGCAATCACCTGACTCCTGCCCAAGTCTATTCCATTAGACTGTCCTAATAAGGAAGATGCCATGCAATTCCGGAATTTTATAAGCCAATGTATATTTTAATTATATACTTAGCAATTATTGAATGAGGCTGAGTAAGATATGAAGAATTCTCCAGATCAAGGAGGGTTCCACGGAAGTCGAAGGCCGAGATGGATTACACCCCACGAGATATGCAGAATTCTTCATATCCTACAAAAGCCGGATTCAATGATTTCATTATTACGAATTCAAAATATCTTTAAACTCTTCAAGGAGACAGTGAGTTGTTTCTTTCTGTGCTCACCAAAAATAACACACCTCGTCCCCAGGTTTTCTCGGTTAACGGTTCTGTAGCGGGCTGCACTTTTGACGTCACTTTGACGACATTGGTTCAATATAACAAAACTTTTGACGTCATCCGTTCAATATGACAAAGTTCTTCACTCATTGTGTGCAGCTAGTTATGGTGAATTATGCGTGTGGTTTTTAAGCAATCAGAAACGGGGAAATATTTTGAATAAATGATGTAAAGAAGCTTATTCAATTTACACCCTGTAATAGCCCCTGTACGGTTTATTGAGAGTTTGCCGATTTCGGTAACAGGCTAACAAAAGATCTGTTGACTATAACCAAATATGGGGTTATCGGGCAAAAGCCACAAAATGCCGTACATTCCAATATTAATGGCCGATTTCAAACAGACAGGAAATGAAATTTTATTATCAGCTGCCTAGGCCTTACACAAACATCTTGTAAAATCGCCTAAATATCTTTCCGGAAATTTTCAAAAAGATGTCTAAATGTCCCAAAAAGTTTTCTAAATATCTCGAAAAGTCCTCTAAATATCTCGTATATTTTTGTTTACAATAAAAGGCCTTTTTTGAATCCTTAGGTCAAAAATTTCTCCAGCGGAAACTGGAAGGTATGTCAGAGACTGTCTCTCTGGTATTATAGAAATAAAGCAACTTTCAAAACAAAATGGATGTGAAGTGTCAAGTGGGAAACTGAAATGGATTACTTTTTCTAGCGTAGAATGACAGAAGTGAGTGTTTTGTCGAGAAAATAGCGAGGAAAGCTGGAAAACAGCCAAAAACTATAATTTTTCCTAAACATCCCAAAATTTTCTAAAATTGTATAAATATCTCGAAAACTTCTAGATAATTATCTCATAAAATATCCGGATATTTGTGTAAAGGTATACAGCCGTTAGGCTTGTGAGTGTAAGAAAGCACGCGCTTTCCTGGAAACTGAGTTGTCGAAATCGAAAACTCGTGTACGAATGAATTCGTTGAAAAACTGGAAAGCTTCATAACTTTCCGAGAAAGAAAGGGACATATTATTGCCTTGTAGGGGTACGCTGAGTAGGAGTTAATTTATTAGCATGCAGACTGAATTCATTTCATTTCATTTCAACCTCCCCTCCCATAGCTTATGCGGACTGCAACAGATACTCAGTTCATTATGGCGGGCGGCTGGTCGTTATTTCTGTATGTTACTTCAGTTTCCCTCGTTCTTGGAGGTGAGATCAGATCTCTGTTTTTTAGAGTCTACTGTAATAGTATTCTTCTGTAATAGTATTCTTCTGTTATTCGTTGTTAGTGAAGTTTCCACGATGTTTAGAACTTTAAACTGTAGCCGGATAGTGCTGTTTGTCTGAATCATAGACTAAGGCGGCTTAATTCAGTCGGAGTATTTCTTCCGCCGACACTTTGGCGCTAGAATTATTAACAATCTTCAGGTTTTATAACGATGCAAGGCAGTGAAAACTTGTGAATAAAGGGGGTAAGTTTCTAAACTGCGGTGGTGCGTCGGTGAGGAGTATTTCAAGATAACTTGGTTTTGTCAACATGGAATTGATATAATTGTGAATTGGCCACCGTAAAGTGATTAGAAAACTTACGTTTCGAGCGTTAGCCCTTCGTTTGAGCGAATCGATTTGCTCCGACGAAGGGTTAACGCTCAAAACGTCAGATTTCGAATCTCTTTACGGTGGCCAATTTATATTATAAACCCAGTTGATAAAACCAAATTATCAACGAAAACTTAGCAACAATATTCCGAGTTGTATCTTTTTACACGAGCCAACCGCGAGCCGAGTCAGTCTCGAGTCACGAGCCAAC
>JAHPZR010014072.1:12500-15000 GCA_019787425.1 Platygyra sinensis
GTAATAGATTTAATTGCCATTTACAGAAAAATATGTTTACCAGTCATGGATGTTAACTTCAATAAATATTCAAACGTTTCTTTTTTAACAGCCGTATGCACAGTATTTATATTCAGTAAAAACCATTTACAGGTGTTCAACAGATCTTCGAAAGCGGGGGCAGCTCTAGTGAAAACTATTACTAGTCTAATTGTTTAATAGAAACACGAGTGAAAGTTTGGGAGAACTCGGAAAAGCTGTGGAAGCACTCGCCTGCGGCTCGTGTCCCCACATCATTTTTCGTTCTCCCAAACTTCCACTCGTAAAAAAACCTGTAAATCTGATTTATAGAGGACATTAGCTTAGCACTAGGCATTAGCTAGTTTACAGGCATGCCAGGGTAACAAAGGCAACAAATATTTCAAATAAAAGTAACATAGTTAAAAATCCCAACTAGCAGGAGGCAGACCAGATGGCTATTTACAAAGCGTGACCGACGATTTGAACTCGGGACTACCGAGAAACAAATCCCGCTAGTGACAGGATGGAGGCCTATAACTTGATAGAAATTAAACACGATACATGTTGTATATTTCTTAAATTTCATATAGTCATGCAATGTTTTCAAAACTTCTTTTTTCCAGTATGCAACTGGAGTTAACTTGGTCGGGAAACTTCCAGGCACCCTTGCAGGCTCAAGTAATGACAGGCTGTTTCTGATTGGCGCTCATTACGACACGATGCGCACTACTTCACATGGCGCTGACGACAATGGATCAGGCGTGGCTGCTATGCTGCAGGTTGCTAAGCAAATTACAACGGGTAGGTAATATATAGGTTTTGTTTATTTTGTTGTTTTCCCCTCTCTAAGAAATAAGTAGATGTAATGATCTAGTCATCTCAGAATAAAAGTTTTACAAATTCTACCTAAAGAAAACATCCAGATAGCGATAGTGTGGAGGATTAAACTAGGGATTTCCAAATTCCAAATCCAGGGCCAGGTTGTTCAAAGCCCGATTAAGCTAACCCAGGGTCAGCGAGAATTTTGATTTCAGTTTTGTAACTTTTTGGTAAGGTAATCTGTTTATATTGATTCAGTTTTGAGCTGTAGTAATCTCAAACTACAGCAAACGTTAGAGTTGAAAAACATTTTTAAACAAGAAAAAATAATGCCTCAGTTAACGTTTAATCCTGGGCTAACGTTAACCGGCTTTCGAACCACTCGGCCCAGTACCCTAAACCTCTCGGTCACACAGACTCCGCCTTCACGCCGCTTGCGCCCAGGCGCCTACAGACCTGCTTTTGTTAGCCTGTAAATGGCCGAGAGCACAGTTTAAATGCCCCTGTGACTGTTTCATCAGCAGTCTATCACCCTTTATTAGTGGATGGTTTCAACTGGTAGCATCCGCTCAGGTTGTCGAAACGTCAGTCACCAAGGGTAACAACAGTTCACCTTCTCCCTCACTCACATCATCATGCTGTACATAAGAATAACAAGTTTTCTGCATTTTTCTGTTGCAGATTTCTCTAAATGCACCCGTAGTTTCAGCGTCCTGTTTGTAGCATTTGACTTCGAGGAATGGGAAGATTGTTCTAACAAGACGCTCATTCCGGGTTGTGCTTGTGGCGAGATCAGCTGCGGGAGCAGGGCGTTTGTCGCAAACTTCTCTCGGTTTTACAACGGATCCTTACACTCAAACGGGAAACTTCAGGGAGCTATCATAATGGACACAGTGATGAACTACAACAGTACTCCTCAGTCGCAGATTCTCCCACCTGCAATAGCGAACGTTTACAAGGTGATTCACAGTCAGATCAGAGAAGATAAGTTTCGAGGGAACTTTCTCTCTCTGGCTGGCCGAGCAGAAGATGACTTAGCGCTGACGGTTTCGTTTTGGTATCATTATAATCAAGTGAAATCTGGTAAGAATCTAGACCTAGGAAGCAAAAGGCATCTCTGTGCGTGCAAGTCCTTGAATTATATTTTAGCTGTACTCTTTAGACCTTTCGCGCTTTGTTACTGAACAGTCAATCGATTAGAGACCATATAGTGCAGAAGTCTTCGTAGCTGCTTACGTAATTTTATGGCTCTAGACTGTTCACAGCCGTCTATTTTCTTGAACTTTTATTCGATCGTTGAACTCGCGTAGGGAATCGCGAGAGAACTGGACGCCAGCGCAAGACGTGGTGGTGGTGGGTACCGAGAAAAAAAAAGATAGGCTGTAGACATATTTGGAAAAAGTGAATTCCCCGTTTCTCCAGAAACGGAAAATTCTCATTGGTTGAAGGGTGACGAAAGTGTCATCACCGTGACAACGGATGATCATGATTGTATCCAGGTGCTGGCGTATTTATTATTTTTTTTTTGCGTTTGTTTTCCTAAGATACGCAAAAAAAAATACACCTGTTCTGCGGGCTACAGCCCCAACCCCACCCCTGCTTCGCACTCGTTTTGCTCGCTTTTTCTTTCGCGTGCGTAAATAGAGAGGCTGTGAACAGTCTATATGTAAAGGTAATCATA
>JAHPZR010014074.1:0-2500 GCA_019787425.1 Platygyra sinensis
CGTTTATTTGAAATACACTCTTTTTTTTATATAAGAATGTTGTTTTTCCGGCCCAGGCTGAATATTCTTATTTTTCTGCCGATTCTGGGCTGAAAATATTCTTGCATTATTCTTATTCTTCTTAATTACAGCTTATGACATTTCACATTTTCATACTTTCTTGCGGTTTAGTATTATGATGTCTTTAGTGCGTTCATCGAACTGTCATTAGCGCTGAACATTTTGCTATAGCTAGTGCAGGTTTTTTCGTTTTGTTGGCTAGTTTCGCCGTTCTGAGAAAGGAATAAACATAAAATTGTATTGTATTTACAGGGTCGGGTTGTTCAAAGCCCAATTAAGCTAACCCAGGGTTAGCGAGAATTTGATTTCAGTTTTGTAACTTTTTGGTTAGGTAATTTGTTTATATTGTTTGCCCTTCAGTTTTGAGCTGTTGTAATCTCAAACTACACCAAACGTTAGAGTTGAAAACCATTTTCAAACAAGAAAAAATAGTGCTTCAGTTAACGTTTAATGCTGGATTAATGTTAACCGGCTTTCGAACAACCCGGCCCAGGGGCCCGTTTCTCGAAAGTCCCGGTAACTTAACGGGCCCGAAATCTTATTTTGAAATCAAATTCTTAAGGATAGTAGGATGTGTTCTGACTTCTAATGAAATTCATTTTGTTTTTTTAGCTGATGACTTTACTGTTAAATTTTAAAAACCTTTTGAAAACCCCGTCTGGAATGGAAAACAAAAGGGCTTGACGGGCCCGCTAATTACCGGGAGCTTCGAGAAACGGGCCCCAGATGTTTCAACACACAAAATGGTATCTATCCTTTTCAAAATCTCAGCCTCGGCTCTATTCTTAAAATAATCTTAAAATTTCGCAAATTTCAGTCTCGATATTCTTATAAAATATATTCTTATAGAAAAAAAATATTTGTTGCCTTTGTTACACTGGCATGCCTGTAAACTAGCTAATGCTTAGTACTAAGCTAAGTGCGTCCTCTATAAATCAGATTTACAGGTTTTTTTCACGAGTGGAAGTTTGGGAGAACGAAAAATGCTGTGGGCACACGAGCCGCAGGCGAGTGCTTCCACAGCTTTTCCGAGTTCTCCCAAACTTTCACTTGTGTTTCTATAACTCGATAGAAACACGGAGAACATGTTTTCTATTTCTTTTAGAAAACACCGCGATGAGAAAAAGGAAAACAATTTGTTAACTTATCTCAGGACTGTTTTCTAAAGGACAATAATAAACGGCAGGTCGCGTCGGTCGCCACATGGGTACAGGTACTCGCATAGCTCTGCTGAACGTACTCTTTATGCAGCCCAACTATCAAAACCAGTCTAAAACCAATCTAATAGACCAATTGACTCATTGATAGTCTGGCTGGCTAACTGACTAGATTCAGTACTGGTTTGTTACCCGACTGACTCACCGATCAAGTAACTGACGGACTGACTGACTGACTGACTGACTGACTGACTGACTGCCTGCCTGCCTGCCTGCCTGAATGACTGACTGACTGACTGACTGACTGACCGACTCAACTGACGGATTGATTGACTGACTGACTGCATGACTGACTGACTGACTGACTGACTGACTGACTGCCTGAATGACTGACTGACTGACTGACTGACTAGACTGGCTGACTGGATCACTTGAATGACGGCTGGCTTGCTGGCTGGCTGACTGACTGACTGACTGACTGACTGACCGACCAACTGACGGATTGATTGACTGACTGACTGCATGACTGACTGACTGACTGACTGACTGACTGCCTGAATGACTGACTGACTGACTGACTGACTGACTGACTGACCGATCGATTGATGGCTGTGGGATGGATGGATTAATTCAATTAGCATAATTTACATGCATAAATTTTCACCTGTGGATAATCTGGTTTAAACTCTTCACGCCACGTAATGAGACCGAGATCCTGAAAGGTTTTCTTGATGAAATCTCTAGCTTTCTGTTTACCTTTAGGGTCAGCCACGTGATGTCTATTTTGGTTGAAATGTTTCAGGAAAGATGACAGGGAGGCGCTCTTGTCACTGTCGTCTTCTTGAAGGGCAGCTGTCAAAAGAAAGCAACTTTTTTTTTACTTTTAGCATGAATTGGATGAATTAGTACCCCGTTGTTTGTTTCATGTCCTTCGAGAGATTATGAACTAGAAAGTTTACATGACTTGGACTCCATTTGCTGTGATGTAGATAAATTCAACGTTTTAATTTTTTAATTTTTAATATGTTCTCAGTGTCAATCTATAATATAATAGAGAGCCAGAGACTTTCCTCAGAATCAATTGCAAATGATCGAATTAAGGATTAAAACTGATTAAAAAGCACATTTATTCGGAGCATTGGAGTTTTAGCGTTACACGAGCCAACCGCGAGCCTAAAGACAACCTTGGGTCACAAGTCAACATCGAATCAGCCACGAGCAATTTTTAATTTCTTTTGTTTCTTATTTTGTCCTGAAAGATACAGATTGAAGGAAATAAAATA
>JAHPZR010014074.1:7500-10000 GCA_019787425.1 Platygyra sinensis
AATCGTCAAAGTTATTTTTCCGTCGTGCGTGACGTACATTATAGACATGTTACCAGGTTACTTATCTTTTCAGGTTCACCCAGGCTGAAGTCCATTCGGGATATGTAACAAAATCGTATTAGTGATTTTTTCCGTCGTGCATGACATTAAAGGAACATGTTACATATCCTTTCTGGTTCACCCAGGCTGAAGTCCATGCAGTGCAGTTGCTGAGTGCTTTGGGATATGTAACAAAATCGTCAAAGTTTTTTTTTCCGTCGTGTGTGGCATTATATATAGGAATTTGCTGTTGTGAGTTCTGGTTCACCCGGCTGAAGTCCATGCAATACAGTTTCTGAGTGCCAGATGTGTAACAAAATCGTGATAGTGATTTTTCCATTGTGTATAGTTTCCAGAATCGCTTCGCATTACCTCTAAACAATTAGATTATGAGCTCGTGATTTCTCTCCGCGCAAAGTAATCGTGAGCGTAACCTCTTGAGAGGTTTTTGAAAAATTCTGCCATAATTTTGAGAATTTCCGGGGGCTCTGTGTTGGACTGTCTATGACCTTTTCAAACAGCAATATTTGTCTGAAAAAAAATCGTCCAGAGGGTTTCACCCGAAAAAAAGTTCCTGCGCAAGCGGTGAGCGAAAAAAAAATTCGTGCGAGCTGAAAATTCCCCTTCCCCCCATCACTTTTCTAATGGTCCGTCCCTAAAGGAACAAGGATGGTTAAAGTGCAACTAAGCCCCAATTTTTTTTCACTAACATAAATTTCCCTGCTTCCCTGATCATTTCCGCGAAGAAATTATCGCCGTAGCTATTTATGTTAATTTCCTATGAATTTTTAAAGTACGAGAAAACGACCTTTCCGTCTCCCATTACCGAGCATTAAAGGAGAATGGGTCGAGTTACACTCGTGACGTCACGGCGGGAACTGAGTGTTTTCCTTCATAAGAGCATATGAGAATCTAAACGTGAACTGTGAGTGGAAATCTCGCTAAAATGCTCTTCATAGTATACCTTTCTACGGAGATACGCGATCGGAGGCCAAGAAACGAAGGAAACGATGGATTGACTTCGTCAAGATGAGACGTGGGAAGTGAGAGCCATCGAAAAGTTCAGTGATATGTTCTCGCCACTTCCAGCCAACAGATTTCGAACGTAGGTTCAACTTTCTTCCGGGACAAAGTTTACAGTTCCCGAGATTAAAAATGGACGAATTCGGGGTTAATGTTTATCCCACTGTCCATGCGTACACGGAGCAAACTCCTCAAAGCGAACGCTCGAAGAGAAAGGTGAGAATATTTCTTTGGAGTGATAAACTTTGACAATATGGTGCGGTGCGCCTTAGCTCCAGTTCAGTTTGTTCAAAATCAGCAATAATTTTGCCGTAGGCAGAACTGTGAATATGTCTTGTTCTTTACTGTAAGACTATCAAAGAGGCGTTGAAGAGTGACGCAGAGCCTTTGGCTTCAACAAGCGCTGACGTGGCCGAGGAGGTTCATCAAGATGAAAGCGGTACCGACAGTAATCCCGGTTCTTTGCAGGAGGATTCAGCGCAACCAGCAGAAGTTGTCGAACCTATGGAACACAGATTGCAAACAACGAATTTGAAAAGTTTAGCTAAGCTTTTCAAACGTGACTGAGCCCCTTTAAGGAAGAACTTTGTCATATTCAACGGATGACGTCAATAGTTTTGTTATATTGAACCAATGTCGTCAAAGTGACGTCAAAAGTGCATCCCGCTGCAGAACCGTTAACCGAGACGAGGTTGTGTTATTTT
Source organism: Platygyra sinensis (assembly GCA_019787425.1). Classification (NCBI taxonomy): domain Eukaryota; kingdom Metazoa; phylum Cnidaria; class Anthozoa; order Scleractinia; family Merulinidae; genus Platygyra; species Platygyra sinensis. The sequence continues at coordinate 9,267 of JAHPZR010014074.1, forward strand.
TGATGAGCACAAAAACAAACAGCTTATTTTCTCCAGTTTTGAGAAAGCAAAATGTACTTTAGGGCGTTTTTCCGGTGTAGGGAGATTAGATCTCAAAACGTGTGAAAAGTAATTATCTGTTGATCGATAAAGTGAGGGCTCCTCTTGCTTAGACAATAGAGCTCGCATTTACAAATCAACCCGCAAAGAGGTCTCAAATGCTGTTTCTGGCGGGAAATAGCAACAAAGCTCTCTGTTCCGCCGCTACACTCGCTGTTTTGGACGCACTGGATGCAATAACTTCACGATGCCGAAGGCCAAAACAAAGGGATCTAAAAAGCGCGATGGAGAAAGCAACGGAAACTTGAACGGCGAATCCGCAAAAGATACCATGCTTTTGGAAATGAGAGTATCAGGGTAAGACCGCCTTTCAAAAGTAGTTTTTACTGTATATACATTGGTTGGCTATTCAGAATGTTAGCGAAGTGCGTGCGTAACCTCGGCTGGAAAATCGGCCCTGTATCGCCGAAAAAATATTGCAACAGTTTTCCACTCCGTAAAGGCGGCAAGGATCGGTGTTTTCTGAATCTTCCTCAATGGGGACAAATGAATAACTACGGTGAATCTTCTATAATAATGACATGGCGCCATAAAATGCTGGGATATATTTTGTGAAAACTGGGAGCCTCGAAGGCGAACTGCTCTCAAAAGGAGCGGCTGCGACTCAAAATTGTTTATAAAACACGGCAGCGCAT
>JAHPZR010014074.1:15000-23438 GCA_019787425.1 Platygyra sinensis
AATACGAGTAGTCCGTCTTTCCCTTGGCCTGTCCTGCATGGCGCGAAAGAAAACCGCGAGAAAAATGCTACCGTCCATCAACCTCATTATTTTCCAGGACCTGGGAACAAGCCTGAGCCGACTCTACTCCAAAATATGGTGAGACACTTCTTGACACATAAACAGGTACAAGCAGATAAACGACACGCTATTTAGGCAGAACTCTGGGTCAGGCACTGGTCTCAAGTGATTAGGTCTAAGCGAAATGGTTAGGTTTCATAAATTGTTCTGGTTACACCATAATTAAACTTGGTAAACCTTTGGCAAGACTTTACTAAGATCGGTAGGTACTTTATATACACAAATTTAAGTGTCTCACCAAATTTTGGAGTATCCATTCTTGTCACAACCCTTCTCTTACCTTTCTGACTCACTACCAAGCCCCCGCGTTTTTCCGGACAAGATAACTTGGTGACGTCATTAGTCGTGGCCAAAATGGCGTCACTGGTCTTCTGAAGGAACTGAAGCATTTCAGGAGTCACACGAGCAATACTGTCACAGTCGGCATGGTAGCATGAAACCATGTAGCTTCTGTGGTCTGCTGTATCACTGAGGAAGATGGCGCTGATTGAAGGGTCGTTATTCCAGAAAGCCACGTGATCACTTCGTAAAAAGTCATCTATCGCATATTGCACAAGGAGAGGTAATCGAGAAGGTTGTCCCTTGAATGGGAGATTAACTGCGTACATCGTTGTGTTTTTGAGGGCTAAGATTGGGGTTAATAAAGCGAGAGAAAAATATAATTAGTATCAAACTCCGTGCCATCTACTCCATCAATCAATCAATATGATCCAATTTCAGAGTGATACGCGTTTAGTCGTGGTCGGCCGGGTAACGTGAGTTGCTTTAAATTTGTGTTGTTGTCCTGCCTTGTGCTTTTTAACACTTAACTGAAAATGGTTGGTATTTACTAACTTCAAAATTATTTTCATTGCTACAATGTTCACAAGATCTCCCAGCGGGAAAAGTTTACTCACATCAGTTACGTTGAATTGAATCGGAGACACGTATAATCACTAAAACGATTTTATTTGTAGTTTATTATTGTGACCAGATTGGTTAAAAAGGCATCTAACCCAAACTCTAACATTACTCTCTATTGACGAGGGCTTATATTCCCTCTCTGCCGATGCTCAAAGAAACACCACTCTGTTTCGAGCCTAATAATAACTGATACACATGAAAAAATTACTTGATTCTGACTGGCTGAGAAAAGTGCAGTTCAAGTGTAACACCGGTGCAAAAAGTGTAACAGCGGTGCAAATTACACATCATAATTCTGGATTATGATTGGGAGAAAGACAGGGAAAGCAATGAAAAAAAAATTTGTACGGAAACTATAAAAAAGTTTTCTCGAATGCGAAAAAATGGCTTCAAGAAACATCTTCTGGCCATTTTCCGCGCGAATTTTTTCATGTTTGTATTATTAATAAGTTATCATATGATTTTTCTCGTTCAATTTGAAATTAATTTGCACTTGTGAGTTTTTCAAAAATCTGAAATTGTTCCCGCCGAAGCGGCTCTTGCAACTTCAGCTTTTGAAAAACTCACTCGTGCAAATTAATTCCAAACTGAACCAGAAAAATCGTATGATTACCTTTACATATAGACTGTTCACAGCCTCTCTATTTACGCACGCGAAAGAAAAAGCGAGCAAAACGAGTGCGAAGCAGGGGTGGGGGGGTTGGGGCTGTAGCCCGCAGAACAGGTGTATTTTTTTTTGCGTATCTTAGGAAAACAAACGCAAAAAAAAATAATAAATACGCCAGCACCTGGATACAATCATGATCATCCGTTGTCACGGTGATGACACTTTCGTCACCCTTCAACCAATGAGAATTTTCCGTTTCTGGAGAAACGGGGAATTCACTTTTTCCAAATATGTCTACAGCCCCTCTTTTTTTTTCTCGGTACCCACCCCCTACCCGGTCAGTCTTCCGTTTGCGCTGGCGTCCAGTTTCTCTCGCGATTCCCTACGCGAGTTCAACGATCGAATAAAAGTACAAGAAAATAGACGGCTGTGAACAGTCTAGAGTCATAAAATTACGTAAGCAGCTACGAAGACTTCTGCACTATATGGTCTCTAATCGATTGGCTGTTCAGTAACAAAGCGCGAAAGGTCTATAGAGTACAGCTAAAATATAATTCCATTACTTGCACGCACAGAGATGCCTTTTGCTTCCTAGGTCTAGATTCTTACCAGATTTCACTTGATTATAATGATACCAAAACGAAACCGTCAGCGCTAAGTCATCTACTGCTCGACCAGCCAAAGAGAGAAAATTCCCTCGAAACTTATCTTCTCTGATCTGACTGTAAATCATCTGGAAAACGTTCGCTATTGCAGGTGGGAGAATCTGCGACTGAGGAGTACTGTTGTAGTTCATCACTGTGTCCATTATGATAGCTCCCTGAAGTTTCCCGTTTGAGTGTAAGGATCCGTTGTAAAACTATAGAGCAGTTTCTTTGAGCCATGGGCAGTAGAGGGAACATAAGCCCTCTCCTGCCGCCTCATCAATCGAGAGTAATGTTAGGGTTTGGGTTAGATTGCCGTTTTTAAGCAATCTGGGTCAGAATAATAAATACAAATAAAATCGTTTTAGTGATTATACGTCTTTTCTCCAGACAATCCTTCTGATTTTATAAATGTCTTCAGATCTCCCGCCTCGATTAGTTTATAAGCTATTTGCGGGGGGAAACTAATGTAATTTCTTGTATTTCTAAATTTTCAATACAAAATTTTGTTGTGGACCACGACTAAACGCATATGACTCTGAAATTGGATCATATTGATTGATTGATGGAGTAGATGGCACGGAGTTTGATACTAATTATATTTTTCTCTCGCTTTATTAACCCCAATCTTAGCCCTCAAAAACACAACGATGTACGCAGTTAATCTCCCATTCAAGGGACAACCTTCTCGATTACCTCTCCCTGTGCAATATGCGATAGATGACTTTTTACGAAGTGATCACGTGGCTTTCTGGAATAACGACCCATCAATCAGCGCCATCTTTCTCAGTGATACAGCAGACCACAGAAGCTACATGGTTTCATGCTACCATGCCAACTGTGACAGTATTGCTCGTGTGACCCCTGAAATGCTTCATTTCCTTCAGAAGACCAGTGACGCCATTTTGGCCACGACTAATGACGTCACCAAGTTATCTTGTCCGGAAAAACGCGGGGGCTTGGTAGTGAGTCAGAAAGGTAAGAGAAGGGTTGTGACAAGAATGGATACTCCAAAATTTGGTGAGACACTTAAATTTGTGTATATAAAGTACCTACCGATCTTGGTAAAGTCTTGCCAAAGGTTTACCAAGTTTAATTATGGTGTAACCAGAACAATTTATGAAACCTAACCATTTCGCTTAGACCTAATCACTTGAGACCAGTGCCTGACCCAGAGTTCTGCCTAAATAGCGTGTCGTTTATCTGCTTGTACCTGTTTATGTGTCAAGAAGTGTCTCACCATATTTTGGAGTAGAGTCGGCTCAGGCTTGTTCCCAGGTCCTGGAAAATAATGAGGTTGATGGACGGTAGCATTTTTCTCGCGGTTTTCTTTCGCGCCATGCAGGACAGGCCAAGGGAAAGACGGACTACTCGTATTCTTAGAGACCTTGCCTAGTTTTTGTTACTACAGTGGTAGATCTAGCCCCCGCCCCTTATTTTGGATAAAAAAGGAAGAAATGACAGAAGGGAAAAAGGCCAGCAGAGTAACTAAATCAAAACCGGTCCCGCCTTTTAGCTCAAGTTCTGGATCTGCCACCGTACTAAGCACTGTTTTACTTTCTTTTGCTAGGTAATTGTATGAGTTCTTGGAAAGCAGCTCTGATTGGACTTGGATGTCTTTTGATTGGCGTGTTATTGGCAGGTGCATCGTTTGTGTTTTACCTTCGGCGAGTAAATCAAGATGACTCCCTGGTCACACGAGATCACTTGCAGTCAAGCTTCAATGCAGCTAACAGTGGAAAAGTTATCTAGTTCTTGTTATTGGCCATCTGTTATCTTGAACATTGTTTAATAAGCATTTATGCTAATGCATTTTTTGAATATTTCATTGTAATTTTTTTTGTGTGTGTGTCCCGAATTTTTCAATATTCTTTCTAAAGGGGCTGCGTCGCGGTGTTTTGAGTTATTTTGACCATCGACAAAATTACCTTGAAATTAAAGGAAACCTGAAAATAATACTTTAGAAAGATAGGAAAACACTAAAGAGATAATGATAAACCATAAGGGAACAAGGATGGTTAAGGATAGAGAAGATTGACACGGATTACAAACAACAAAATTGAAAAATTTAGGCTAAATTTTTTCAAACCGTTTAACCGTGACGCAGCTCCTTTAACAACGACAGTCTTCAGTTGAGCACACCCAACTGTTCAGTTTTTAAACTTACATGATCCGGTATCAGACAAGGGAAATGAGTAAATGCTTGCCAGATTTTTCGCGTTTCAATCTCTTTGTACCGTCTGAACAGTTTAATTACCACACGCTGCTCAAGTGGACTTAATCCTCTGATTTGGAACAGAGTAAATTACGTTAGGGGCGTGTTACAAGAAGCACATCAAGGTCCTTCTCTAGTCCTCTGGTTCCGGGAGGGTAGGAAGATGAGAGAGCCTAGGAACGAGGTTGACAATGAAATAAACTTAAATAGCGAAGGCGATAAAAATCCTGGAACCAAACCATAGTTGTTTTCATTAATTGAATGATCGACTGACTGACTGACTGACTGACTGACTGACTGACTGACTGACTGACTGACTGACTGACTGACTGACTGACGGACTGATTGATTGTTTAAACATACGTACTTTATTGTTACCTCCCCAATGGGGCTTTTCAGGAACAATTATTTAAATTACTAAAGTTACTAATAATACTGATTGATTGATTGATTGATTGATTTTGGTTTCAAATCTGATTAACCAAAAATTGACTCTGTTCTCCGACTTCTGCCAAGTTCTAAGCTATATGTTACATTACGAAATAGCGTAGCTATACAGGCTTGTGTGGAACAGATATATTCATATGGACTAACTCGGCATAAGGGAAACATAATAATAATATATACCATAATAATGCTTTATGCACTCTAAACACTTAATTAAAACACATTTACATCCGAAAGTGACAAAAAAAATCCAGTAGCTTAATAAATAAATATGTTTAGAAGTTGAGTCAGCCAAACAATACTATGAAAACAGTACATTTTTTTCTATCAGTTTCGCTGCCTCGCAGATCAGGTATATGTGAGGAAGGTCGCCTGGTGATTTTGGTTAGGTAGCTATCAGAAACCAGAGACCTCGCTAGAAAAGTGTTGGCGTCCATGTTGGCCTGATTCATCCTTTAAAGTAGCTGGTAGAAATTTTTTGTTTTTTTTGCATTTGCTTGACTTTGTAATTGAACAAACTGCAAATTGTGATTTAGCTTGCATACCATGGCGTTTTCTCCGCCATTGCCATCGACGCTTTTGCGTCGAGATCTGAGTTGCTTGACTGGTTTTTCGAACGTGCAGTATTTTAAGCCTACACTATATCATTGCCACACTATAAAACTAGCGAATACCGATTGGGAGATAATGCCTTGCATATAAGTTCAACGATATCAGTTTTTGTGTATGCTGTACGTCAGCCAGTAATATCTATGGTAATAATGTTTGATTAAAAATGTACCAATGTGATTATTCATTGATAGTCCAGTTCAGTGTTGTTTTAGTTTCGTATACGTAAGTAGCAGAATAATGGATCAGTTTTTGCCTGTGGTGCTAGCAACGGCACAGTCTGCTATCAGCTCTAATATCATCTTTTATCTCAAGACGTAAACAGTGAAGCCAAAAGAAAGGTTCGACGGAATGAAACCAATATTTTGCATGTAGTATTCTCTCGGTTGTTGCACAACCATAAGTGCTGTTGTTTTCGATAGCTGAATTAGTACTTCAGGTTATTGCAAGACAAGAGAATATGATCAGGATCACATAATCTCTTTATAAATAATGAAAGCCTTATATGTATTAGAAAAATAAATCCCTTTATGCACCTGGGTGGAGAGGCAATGTGAGAGTAGTACCGACACTGAGGTGAATAATTGTTTTAGTATATACCACACGAGCTGAATAACTAGCGGACCAAAAAGTAACTTTTAACTGACAATCTACCGACAAAAGCCATTTTGTTTTTCTTCGGCTGCTCGGAGGTGAGCAGTACTTGGCTAATCACCTCTGAGCTAGCCAATCAGCATGCGCAAAAAGTACTATTCACTTGTGTGGTATATACTAAAACCTCATATTTTGACTTATCTTTCAAAAAATGAGTAACAGAAGTAATACTGCATTAACATAAGCAGGCAGTTTGATAACGTTTCGCGTAATTCTCGCGTGAGAAACGTGTCGTGCGAGGCTGTCGTGCGACTTGTAGTGCGTGAACCATCGCATCTAGGGTAGCATATGGGCAGTCTGTTTGCGCATGCGCGAGATGAATGGAATAATTTGAGTTCGGCGCCATTTGTTTGAACGCGTACGCGCTGCGTCGGGTTTTTAAACGGGTGATCTACGTTACGAGAAAGATCTTGTCAAGAAAGATGAAAGATTATAACAAGTTTACACACATTTCTAACACTGTGGATATTCACAGTGTTTGTCGGGACTTTGGATGAGGATATATTAATGATCAAAGTGCGAACATAACGAGATAAAGGCCCAAAGAAGTGGAGTTTGGAATTTGATTTAACGAAGATCAAGATGTTCACTGGAGAAGACAAACGATGAAGGTTAGTCTCAAGATGTTGAAGCTTTATTGTTATGAATCATGGGGTTGTATATTGAGACGATCGTTAGATACGCGATCCTGTATGATAGGAAAATTTTGAGTTTGAGCTGATTTTCTTTGAACTTTGAAGTAAATTTTCAACATATTTCCGGTTGCCCCCAAGCTTAAAATTACTGCAAACAACATGTCTCTTCTTCATCTCCTCAGCCGCTGGGGACTCCAGACTTTAAAAAATGCGCAGTTTGCGGGATTACAATTCTCTTACAGCAACTTTTGGCCGAGGGCCGAGTTGGATTACACCCTCCGAGATGTGCAGACTTCTTCAAAAAGAATTAAAGTTTAGAATGTTGCCGAAAGTGGCAAAAATCTGAAACATATGCCCAGACGTTTCGGGACTGTGCCCTTCATCAGTGGCATTACACTACACTGATGGAGGGACAGTCCCGAAACTTTTGGACATATGTTTCAGATTTTTGGCGCTTTCGGCAACATTCTAAACTTTAATTCTGTTACAGGTTCGAATGTTTTTAGTGGTAGGTGAAGTTTGTAGTCTAATCAGAACACAGGATCTTGGAAACACAACAAGATATATTTAATCCACACGAACGCAGTATTTCCACACAGGACTTCTCTACAAGCACACGCTAGGCTTGTAACTATACTTGACTTTGAACACACGGCCTCTTGCCAAATATCCACGTAACCTCTGTTACACTTCACAAACACGACCTCTGTCGATTACACGCGACCTTCGTCACACTTCAGTAAACACTACTGTAAAACTTCTAGGAAATAAAAACCATCTAAACACTTCACCGATTTACTTACATACTTTACAGCAAAACGTTCTAGAACGTTCCGGCTATACTAAATAAAGTATCATTACAATATAAACTATTTACAGCAGCAGACGTAAACGACTAAAATAAATTGCTTAGTCATCGTGACAAGGCTAATTAAATATGCCGAAACTTCTAGATCAAATTAGCATACACTCGAATGTTCCAAGTGACGGAAGTCACGCCACAATTTTTCGTAACAAATTCTTTATTGTAGAAACAAGTGCCCCGCAGCATACGAAGTTTTTAACTTCTTTCATCATAGAATTCTTCATATCCTACAATACAAAAGCCGGATTCAATAATTTCATTATTACGAATTCAAAATATCTTTAAACTAAAGATATTCTAAAAAGAAAAATGCTATTCTTCTCTATTTTGATAGGCCTTTCAAATTATAAGCAGCAATTATCTTTTACTTCATAGGCACTTTAAGGCATCAGTGTAACCCAAAATTCGACAATTTTGCCAAATTTTAGCTATTGATATTCCCAATTAGTAAAACCCAACTAGTGGTCTATTATCAATGCTGCGTTTTGATTGGTTGAGCTACTAGTAGGCTATTTGTTATAGCCCACTAGTAGCGAAAAGGGCCGGCTTTGAAAACCAAAACAATGGCGGATGAATCGCTTTAACTAGCGAAAGATCTTTTGTCTCGATATTTTTTTTGACTAACTAGTTGGATTTTACTAAAACAATTATTCCTCTCGCCCTCATGGCCTCTGAGTCATACCCATTCGACCTTCGCCTCTTGGCTATTGCCTCAGAGCCCATTCGGGCTCGAGGATAA
>JAHPZR010014076.1:0-15000 GCA_019787425.1 Platygyra sinensis
ATGTAAAGGTAATCATACGATTTTTCTCGTTCAGTTTGGAATTAATTTGCACGAGTGAGTTTTGCAAAACGTTGAAATTGCACGAGCCGCTTCGGCGAGTGCAATTTCAGATTTTTGAAAAACTCACAAGTGCAAATTAATTTCAAATTGAACGAGAAAAATCATATGATATAACTTATTAATAATACAAACATGAAAAAATTCGCGCGGAAAATGGCCAGAAGGTGTTTCTTGAAGCCATTTTTTCGCATTCGAGAAAACTTTTTATATAGTTTCCGTACAAATTTTTTTTTCATTGCTTTCCTTGTCTTTCTCCCAATCATAATCCAGAATTATGATGTATAATTTGCACTGGTGTTACACTTTTTGCACCGGTGTTACACTTGAACTGCACTTTTCTCAGCCAATCAGAATCAAGTAATTTTTTCATGTGTATTATTAGGCTCGAAACAGAGTGGTGTTTCTTTGAGCTTGGGCAGAGAGGGAACATAAGCCCTCGTCAATAGAGAGTAATGTTAGAGTTTGGGTTAGATGCCTTTTTAACCAATTCTGGTCACAATAATAAACTACAAATAAAATCGTTTTAGTGATTATACGTGTCTCCGATTCAATTCAACGTAACTGATGTGAGTAAACTTTTTCCGCTGGGAGATCTTGTGAACATTGTAGCAATGAAAATAATTTTGAAGTTAGTAAATACCAACCATTTTCAGTTAAGTGTTAAAAAGCACAAGGCAGGACAACAACACAAATTTAAAGCAACTCACGTTACCCGGCCGACCACGACTAAACGCGTATCACTCTGAAATTGGATCATATTGATTGATTGATGGAGTAGATGGCACGGAGTTTGATACTAATTATATTTTTCTCTCGCTTTATTAACCCCAATCTTAGCCCTCAAAAACACAACGATGTACGCAGTTAATCTCCCATTCAAGGGACAACCTTCTCGATTACCTCTCTTTGAGCAATATGCGATGGATGACTTTTTACGAAGTGATCACGTGGCTTTCTGGAATAACGACCCTTCAATCAGCGCCATCTTCCTCAGTGATACAGCAGACCACAGAAGCTACATGGTTTCATGCTACCATGCCGACTGTGACAGTATTGCTCGTGTGACTCCTGAAATGCTTCAGTTCCTTCAAAAGACCACTGACGCCATTTTGGCCACGACTAATGACGTCACCAAGTTGTCTTGTCCGGAAAAACGCGGGGGCTTGGTAGCGAGTCAGAAAGGTGAGAGAAGGGTTGTGACTAGACACTTAAATTTCTGTGTATAAAGTACCAACCGATCTTAGTAAAGTCTTGCCAAGGGTTCACCAAGTTTAATTATGGTGTAACCAGAACAATTTATGAAAGCTAACCATTTCGCTTAGACCTAATCACTAGAGACCAGTGCCTGACCCAGTGTTCTGCCTAAATAGCGTGCCGTTTATCTGCTTGTACCTGTTTATGTGTCACGAAGTGTCTTACCATATTTTGGGGTAGAGTCGGCTCAAGCTTGTTCCCAGGTCCTGGAAAATAATGAGGTTGATACACGGTAGCATTTTTCTCACGGTTTTCTTTCGCGCCATGCAGGACAGACCAAGCGAAAGACGGACTACTCGTATTCTTAGAGACCTTGCCTAGTTTTTGTTACTACAGTGGCAGATCTAGCCCCCTCCCCTTATTTTGGATAAAAAAGGAAGAAATAACAGAAGGGAAAAAGGCCAGCAGAATAAGTAAATCAAAACCGGTCCCGCCTATTAGCTCAAGTTCTGGATCCGCCACCGTACTAAGCACTGTTTTACTTTCTTTTGCTAGGTAATTGTATGAGTTCTTGGAAAGCAGCTCTGATTGGACTTGGATGTCTTTTGATTGGCGTGTTATTGGCAGGTGCATCGTTTGTGTTTTACCTTCGGCGAGTAAATCAAAATGACTCCCTGGTCACACGAGATCACTTGCAGTCAAGCTTCAATGCAGCTAACAGTGGAAAAGTTATCTAGTTCTTATTATTGGCCATCTGTTATCTTGAACATTGTTTAATAAGCATTTATGCTAATGCATTTTTTGAATATTTCATTTTAATTTTTTTTTCTTTTGTGTCCCGAATTATTTAATTCTTTCTAAAGGGGCTACGTCTCAGTATTTTGAGTTATTTCTACCATCGACAAAATTACCTTTAAATTGAAGGAAACCTGAAAATAATACTTTAGAAAGATAGGAAAACACTAAAGAGATAATAATAAACCATAAAGGAACAAGGATGGTTAAGGATAGAGAAGATTAACACGGATTACGAACAACAAAATTGAAAAATTTAGGCTAAATTTTTCAAACCGTTTAACCGTGACGCAGGTCCTTTAACAACGACAGTCTTCAGTTGAGCACACCAAACTGTTCAGTTTTTAAACTTACATGATCCGGTATCAGACAAGGGAAATGAGTAAATGCTTGCCAGATTTTTCGCGTTTCAATCTCTTTGTACCGTCTGAACAGTTAAATTACCACACGCTGCTCAAGTGGACTTAATCCTGTGATTTGGAACAGAGTAAATTACGTTAGGGGCGTGTTACAAGAAGCACATCAAGGTCCTTCTCTAGTCCTCTGGCTCCGGGAGGGTGGAAAGATGAGAGAGCCTAGGAACGACGTTGACAATGAAATAAACGAGGAACCAAACCATAGTTGTTTTCATTAATTGAATGATTGACTGAGTGACTAACTGAATGACTGACTGACTGACTGACTGACTGACTGACTGATTGATTGATTGATTGATTGATTGATTGATTTTGTTTTCAAATCTGATTAACCAAAAAATGACTCTGTTCTCCGACTTCTGCCAAGTTCTAAGCTATATGTTACATTACGAAATAGCGTAGCTATACAGGCTTGTGTGGAACAGATATATTCATATGGACTAACTCGGTAGAAGGGAAACATAATAATAATATATACCATAATAATGCTTTATGCACTCTAAACACTTAATTAAAACACATTTACATCCGAAAGTGACAAAAAAAATCCAGTAGCTTAATAAATAAATATGTTTAGAAGTTGAGCCAGCCAAACAGTACTATGAAAACAGTACATTTTTTCCTATCAGTTTCGCTGCTTCGCAGATCATGTATATGCGACGAAGGTCGCCTGGTGATTTCGGTTAGGTAGCTATCAGAAACCAGAGACCTCGCTAGAAAAGTGTTGGCGGCCATGTTGGCCTGATTCATCCTTTAAAGTAGCTGGTAGAAATTTTTTTTTTTTTTTTTTGCATTTGCTTGACTTTGTGATTGAACAAACTTTCAAATTGTGAGTTAGCTTGCATACCATGGCGTTTTCCCCGCCATTGCCATCGACGCTTTTACGTCGAGATCTGAGTTGCTTGACTGGTTTTTCGAACGTGCAGTACTTTAAGCCTACACAATATCACTGCCACACTATAAAACTAGTGAATACCGATGGGAGATATTGCCTTGCATATAAGTTCAGCGATATCAGTTTTAGTGTATGCTGTACGTCAGCCAGTAATATCTATGGTAATAATATTTGATTAAAAATATACCAATGTGATTATTCATTGATAGTCCAGTTCAGTGTTGTTTTAGCTTCGTAAGTAGCAGAATAATGGATCAGTTTTTGCCATTGGTGCTAGCAACGGCAGAGTCTGCTATCAGCTCTAATATCATCTTTTATCTCAAGACGTAAACAGTGAAGCCAAAAGAAAGGTTCGGCGGAATGAAACAGATATTTTGCATGTAGTATTCTCTCGGTTGTTTCACAACCATAAGTGCTGTTGTTTTCGATAGCTGAATTAGTACTTCAGGTTGTTGCAAGACAAGAGAATATAATCAGGATCACATAATCTCTTTATAAATAATGAAAGCCTTATAGGATGGACAGGTCTACACCCATACATAAGCTTCGGCTTTCAGAGAGTACATTTTGCAAACAGTTTCGGTCTAAAAATAGGGCGTAGCTTTTGTCTCATTATGATCTGATAAAGTATCCTGCCAGCAGACTCTTCCTGCAGCAAGAAAGAAGGAGAAGAAAGAGATAGAAGAAAACTTCTTTCTTACTTTCCTTCCCTGCGAGGAGCCTGTTCGTATATTAAATAGAGTAAGGTTTCTTAGGAGTCTATGCGTGACAACCTCGTTCTCAGGGACTTTTCCCCGCCCCCAACAAGGGAAGAGGCCCCAGGAACGAGACTGCGTGCGTGACACAAACCATCTATCCATGTGTTCTGGATTCGTTAATTAACCGTTTCATCCACGTTTTTATTCTCAGCAACAGTATTTTCCGCCAGAAACACTTCCACCGTTGGCTTGCTATCATACTAAGCTTATGAACTTAACAATAGTTTTACGCGAGTAGCCATTACGTGATGATGTCGTAACTGTTCTGTGATTAGTTGTTTTCTCAAAGTAAGGGCTCGAAATTAAATCCTTGGCTCCAGTTGCTTGAAACGTGGTTAATGCTATCCGCTGAATAAATCACTATCCAGTGTTTAAGTGTTCATAACAAAACAAACCACACTATCCCCCGGATAGTGATTTATCTGGTGGATTCCTTACCCACCTTTCGAACAACTGGAGGCCAGGGAGACGGTAGGAGATAAGTTTCTAAAAATTAGAATAAAAAAAAGAGAGAGATAGTTATGAAAAGATGAGGTTCCGGGCCAGAAATATTTGTCAACTGGAAATGAGGCACCCAAAAGACTGCGAGAAGCTACTGAGTGGTAGGCATGGGCGTAGCCAGGATTTTTCAAAGGGGGGGTCACACTGACTCATACAGAGGGTACTCATCAGATTGTCACCTGAATATTGTAGGTTGTTTTCTTACAAAAAGGCTTACAAAGGGGGGGTCACGGGCACCCCAGGACCCCCCCTTGGCTACGCCCTTGGTGTAAGGTGAAGGTAAAGTCATCTGTACACAGCCAAGTGGCCCATCAGGCCGGAGCTTATTCCGGTTTCTGAAGCATGAAGCGTCTGGGAGTATTGCTACTCGCCCCTGGATGAGATGCTTTTTCATCGCAGTTACAACCCCCCCCCCCCCCTCCCCTCACAGTAAAAAAAAATTCACCAGTAGCCATGTTTATTCACCTGGGTGGAGAGGCAATGTGAGAGAAATACCAACACTGAGGTGAATAATTGTTTTAGTATATACCACACGAGCTAAATAACTATAACAATAATAATTAACAATTATTGGACGAGGTCGAGCAAAATATCGTAATTTGGCAGTGGCGAGCTGATCAACTATTTGCCGAAGCCGAAGGCTGAGGCAAATAATTGATCGGTGAGACACTGACTAATCACGATATTTTGCGACAACCGAGTTCACTTATTGTTTTATCATTCGATCACCAAGTTTGTTTTCATATTTTAATCACTTCCTGGCAGCTCAGGGAAGCGATCAGCCATTTTTCTCTCGAGAGTGTGGTTCCTATTGCGCATGAGCAGAATATTATTTGTTTAGAAGGTACTACACATGAGCAGACCATTAATTGTAAAGAGTTATTTGCAGGTCACGTGGTAGGCTGTCGGCCAATGGAAGGGAAGAAAAAACTGGATCGAATGATAACAACCATAATTTACCCTCGACAGTATTTATGGCACCAGTGCTAGTGGGGCCGAGCAAACACTGGAACAAATATTTTCAATTTCAACCTAGCGGACCAAAAAGTAACTTTTAACTGACAATCTATCAACAAAAACATTTTGTTTTTCTTCGGCTTCTCGGAGGTGAGTAGTAGTTGGATAATCACCTCCGAGCTAGCCAATCAGCGTGCGCAAAAAGTACTATTCACTTGTGTGGTATATACTAAAACCTTATATTTTGACTTATCTTTCAAAAAATCAGTAGCAGAAGTAATGCTGCATTAACATAAGCAGGCAGTTTAAAAACGTTTTGCGTAATTCTCGCGTTAGAAACGTGTCGTGCCAGGCCGTCGTGCGACTTGTCGTGCGTGAACCATCGCATCCAGGGTGGAATCAAAGGTCGAATAAATAAGCGCCCTGATCATATCCGGTCAGCGGCGTACTTTAGGAACCAAAACAAGATGGCGTCCGCAAGCTTAGAAGAGGAGGAGACTGAACTAAACTTTGGAAAGCTTCTGGTGAGAACATTTAGCGCCAGTGCACCACCAGACACAAAGAGGGATGCTCAGTGGAAAGTGGAGAGATTAAACCTTTTGAACATCGCAAATCTTTGCATAAAAAATCTCATCGATTCTGCGCTAAAACTTGGAAGAGTTATTGGAGACGAGCCTTTTGAACCATTTCAACAGTTTTTTGTCGTGCTTGAGAGCATTCTACGACATGGATTAAAATGTAAGTGGGCAGTTAGCCTAGGTTTTTTCACTTTTTCAAAGTAATTTTATGAAATAGAGGAAGGATCAAAACTTACTTCCGGAAAGGCAAGGAAACAAAACGTGGCTATCACATGACTGATGTTATAAGCTTAATATCCCTTCGCTTTGAATTAAGCTTAATGGCTCCATTAAAAACAACTTTATACAGCATCTCTAACGCAGATTATTTCCCAGCAATTTTCTTTATCTATGCCCCTGAGTTTAATTGTTAAAAAGATCAAAGTCTTATTGACATTGTAAAGTTTTGTTTTGCTGATCATTTTCTGTCACAACTGCTCACATAAATTATAAATGAAACCCAGAATTGTTCTAAATTTTATCCTACTTTATTTTACGCTCAGTGAGGTAGTTATTTCAATTGTGTACTAAAGTTTGTTAGATTCAGAAGCCATATGATTTAACTCTCTTTGGCTTTCTCTGTAAAATTTCCTCTGACTTTACACAACAGTATTTTTGCATAAGTTATTATCATTCTACATTTACATTAAGTTAAGCTTATGGAAAGTATGATAAGCTTTTACCAAAAAATGTAATAATCGGTAGCTAACCCTGGTCCCAAAGAATAGAAAAACTTCTGGGACCAGGGTAATCGGTGGTCTACGGTATCCTTGACTTTCTCTAAGCTAGCTCTTGATGCTATCAGGCATTCTGGTCTCCCTGTTTGCATTGTTGCCTCACATTTGACCCATAACCTTTTGCTTGAAAAGATCATTTGTTTTGTTTCAATGGAAAAAGTATAGAAACCATTAACCCTGGTTCTTGTGCAGAGTAGTTTACTTGCGCAGTGGCTCTCTCCACCATAAATGTACATGCATGGCAACCTGGCAAAAATGCTAAGGAACTCTTGCACAAACCTATGATAACAAAGGACTATCAACAAAAATACTGCTTGATTCTTTAATGTCTCAGATTTCATCTACATAACTTCAGTGACCATCTGGCGTAGTAGATAATAATTTGCATTAATTTTATTATCTTGTTCAAAGTGAAACGCAATATTCTTGGTCACCGGAAGGATTACTGGGGACCTTTAGAAGCATTAGAGCAAGTTGCACCAGAGTCATCAGAGATTGTAAAGAGTGTCCAGAATCTTCCAAACATTAGGTATGTGCATACTTCAAAGCACTTTCTTTTCTTTCAAAGGACATGAACTCTAAAATATGTGCATAGTCCAAAATGAAAAAATTCTGTAAACAAAATAATTTGGAAAACTGCAATGGGTAACAAAAGGACATGTAGTTGAGACACTTTCAGGAAAACAATAATGATGATTTTCAATGTTTAACCTCTTATTCTATTTTACTTGCATCTAGCATTAATTCTCTGATTTCCTTGGTCTCCTAACTCAGTCACTGTTGTATAGGCGCTGTGATCTGTGCAGTCTAAGAAATAGAAAAATCAACATCTTTTGGTGGGGGGATGTTTCGAAGGTTATCAAAAATCAAATGTTACTGCCAGGTGTCCCAACACTTTAATTGTCACCCATTGTAGTTCCCTAGGTTACCATCAAAAGTGGAAATAAACACTGTCCCAAAGCATAGTTCTTGTTTTCTTTAGATTGTTGTTTTGTTTAACTTCCCTGATAAATATCATGCTTATATACAATGTATGTCTTCAATTTTCCCACGATATAATCGGTTCAGTTCATAAATTTCATCAGGACCTCATTAGTTATAATCTTCAATACTATTTGATAGACATAGACTATTTTTCTGCTAGGCAAAGGATTAGATTCAAATTTTTAAGTTGGCCGAACCACCCAGTGAGAATTTTTTTTTATAATTACTATTTTTTATTATTAATTTTATTTTTCTATATACAGAATGTACTGTATATTAAAACAAAGTTCACGCTCAAAGAGCGTGACATGCTGACTGCTCACCTATTGTTATTTTTTTCTCATAAAATCAATAATACCTCAAGATACCTTATTGATGTTTATCTCTTATCAGAGATAGGCAAAAGCTCTACTGGCTGCATTTCCCACCACTAAGTTGATTGTGTTATCAATGGACATGTTTACAATGCAGTTGTTCCATATAAGGCTATTGAATTTTATCACTGATGTTAGGACTTAGGAGTTCTTTTTACTTTTTTTTGCTTTTCAGAACCAATCATGGCAAAGGAAGAGCCTGGGTCAGATTAGCACTGGTGCAAAAGAAACTGGCTGAATATATTATGATCATGGTCGAGAGCAAAGAGCTGCTTCGGTAAGCACGTATACCTCCTAACTCTTTAAGCTTGTCCTGCAGTAGTAGTCTCCTGGATATATATAGACAGATTGTCTAGTCTAAATGGTCTCCCAGGCAAATCTTGTGTTCTTTTGATACACAGTGGTTTTGCTCTTACTCTCTGATGGATTTTGGAGAAAGGGGAAAACTGGTAATTTTTAGGACAGATACATTCATGTCGTTGTAGGCTAAATGAGAAATGTTATAACAATTTCTTGGATGTTCATTTTATAAATACACGATCACAAAATTTAGTTTCATTTGTTTCAGAGAATGGTATGATCCCCATGCAATATTAATGCAGGAAGAAGGTGGAGTGATATCTGGATTGCTTGTGGGGCTCAACATCATTGATTGTAATTTTGATTTAAAGGGAGATAGCCTTGATGTCTGGGTGAGTGGTTAATGCAAACTGTTGTCTTTTTATTACAATTTAATTCATAAAATGACCATGTTTTTTTTTCTGGACTGTAGTCAGCGGTTTTGGACCTCAGTTTGTATCTCAAGGATGGAAACTATTTGGAAAAATCACCAGAGGATAACAAGAAGTAAGTGAAATACCCACACTGAGATACAATCATGAACAGTTTATATGTACATGTATGTATGTATGTTCATATAATCCATTAACTAATTAACAGTATTTTTAGGTAACTCTGTTTGTTGTCATTTTATGAGCTATAAATTTCAAATTGGCAATTGAAATAAATTCTTGGCAAAATTACAGCCACATAACATGATAACAATGATGATTTTAGGGCATTTTAATACATATAAAATTGTCTTATTAAATTTGTTGCAAATGCCCTTTTTATGCAAATTGAAGTCAAGCCTTTGTTTATTTTAAGCTGTTGTTGTGATATTTTAGTTTTAGAATTGACCTAAATTTTATGACCTATTACCAATTTAAGCATTTCTCAATACATCTTGTCAGAATCTAAAGTCACCTTCAGGAATGTAACAGAATGATTTTCTTTCCAGAGCAGCAGAAAATGATGACAGTGACTTACGTGTCCTTATGGATCAGAAAGCTTACTTAGAGGAAATTAACCGAAACTTAAAGTGAGTCTATACTGCTGACATTTTTTGCCTCCAAGCACAAATACATGTACATGTAATGAAAAATACAGTTATGTGTATGTACATTTAGTAAAATGCTGTCTTTTGTTGTGTTTTGACATAGTGTCAGGGTTCTCAGTATTTGTTTGGTCAGACGGCCAAGAAGTGATTACAGGCGGCTAAACTTCAGCCTAGAGGGCTGAGACGAGGCCCGGAGGGCCGAGCTTCTAGGGGGGTCCGGGGGCATGCCCCCCCGGAAAATTTTGAAATTCTTTGTTTGCAGAGAGACGTTTTCCAGCATTTTGGGGCACCAACTTTTGTATTTAAGTAATTGGATTAACTTAGCAAAAAAGACTCAAACACGTGGTTAAAAAACGAACTTTACCAGTTGCACTTTGTAAATATTGATTTACATTGACATTGACAAGAAATGAATGTGACCTATTAATTTCGTTTTCATTTACAGAAGAACCACACACACGAAAACTTTCTTGGGTACATTACTCATTATTTCACAACGTTTACATTCACAGCTATAAAATAAACAGGTTACGGATTCTGCATTTTGACTTGGTGAAATTTGCTTTCAATATCTTTATTCTTGAATTATTTTTATGCTATTAATATATTAATTTCAAGGGGGATGATGTTTCATTCATTTAGTACCACTTATTAAACCGTGAGTAAATTTCGCAAACAGCTGCAGAGACATGTTTATTTTAGTTAAGAGCTGCCGCCACGCGGTCTGGTGCCTAAAAATAACTCCAAACTCGTTCATTGTAGGAGGTCCTTTTTTGTCTTTAAAACATTTTAAAAAGAAGAGAAAGGTGAAGACATGTTGAAAAATAACTTTGAAATGAAACCGTGAACTAAGTCCAAAATGAAAACAACGTAATTCTGCGACAAGTACGCTGTGTGAAATGGCGCCGTGCAAATTGAATTTAAAGTTATTTGTAGTGCATCACGATTCAAACACTGTCGCAAAAAAGCTGAATTATTTATTCTACTAAACATCTAATCTATAGTTTCATGAAATATGATTCTATAAAAATGAGCCCACAAAAATGAAAAGTTTGATTCAAGAGCTATTACACGAGTCATTGATCTTACAACCTATAATTAACCGTATTGTAAAGTAAAACCTACCGCTATTGTTTTCTTCGTTCTTCTTCCTTTTTGCCGTTGGTGTGAAATAACTGAAGAGCGATTGGTCTCGTTTGGACATATTATTTGAAACCACAACGGGCCAAGGACTTCTTCTGTTTGCAATGAAAAATCATGGTGGCGTGCACAAATTCGCTGCGGTTCATTTAATTAAACGTGGACATTTCGTGATTGACACGTTGATGAAAATGATAAAGGTCACAAAGGTCGGTTACTCGAGGATGAAAGCGCGTTAGTGGGTTCCTCCAAATACGCAGAAAATTCAAGAATACTTCTTGAATAACGTTTATACTTTATTAAAAAAAATTTGGCACACAAAGGCAAATTTCATTGCCAGCACAGACGGCTACTTTCGCCTTGACAGCCGGCGGAATTCGCCGGTTGCCGGCTTCTACTGAGAACCCTGTAGTGTACATACTTCTGTTACATGTACTTCCTACTTTAGTTACTCTTACTACTAACAAGATGCTTGGGGAACTTGTGAATGCATGTACATGAATTCATGCACATGTATTAAACTGATTCACTCCACTTTTTAGTTCCACAGTTAGTACATTGCAGTCAAAGTTGAAGAATGTGAGAATGACAAATGATGATCTTTCCACACAGGTACACAAACTATCATTAGCTTTATGTCTCCTGCTTTATGAAGGGCCATTATTCATTTGTTTTTTTAATCGGCCGGTAGATGATGCAGGATATTGTGGGCACTGTGGCCTCATGGTCAGTATGCTCACCTCCTGATCGAGCCATCTTGTATGCAGACTTTACTTTTACAGTCTCAAAGTCTTAATCTCTTCAGTAAAGATGAGAAAGTCTTGATATCTCATGACACAGTCTGAGGCTTTCCATTCACCACCTTTAACTTCTTAATACAGTATGCTCAGTATGTGTGTTGTTAAACTGTGTTCACACTGATTTACACTTCCAGCTTACGTCATGTACAGAGCAGATTGTGCAGCTGATGCAAGAGAGAGACATTTTACAGGATGCAAATAATCAGATGAATGAAGTCAGTGCTAGAAAACTAAAAGTGAGTCTTAACATGTCGTTGCATACAATTCAAACCAATTTTTCCAACAATGGACGCAAGAAGGTACCACAATCTAGTTTTGTGGGTGTGTCACAGGAGTACATCGCACAAATATTTGCAAATAAATATATCGTTAAGATGGTTGTAACATCAAACTTTCACACGCGCAAGAATTGCATCTTTCTGGGATGTTGTTAGTAACTGACAAATGTGGACATTGTGTTCATCACTTTTGTTCAATGTCATTTTCAGCTTGCTCAGGCAGATATTGATGTAGAGAGGGAAACATATCAAAAATCAAGGTAAAGACAACATTTTCTGAGAAAAAAACACCGCACCAATATTTTACCTTCTTAGTGATGTTGTTTTGTGTTTCTCCATTGAATTCCATGTGTACAAATAATGTAAAGCTGAATGTACCTATACAGAGTCATGCACAATTTCTTGAACCAATGTTGTTTTTCGGTAGTTTTCAGTAGTTTCTGTTATTTAAACTTTTGTTTTTGCAGGGAAGGTTTGAATGAGATGTACAACGTGATTAGAAAACAGCTGGATTCAGAAATACAGCTAAGGAAGGTAAGAAGACTGGCTGATTGGCCTCAATTTTTAATAACACGTTTGTTGTGTCAAGTATTTCTTTACAACGTTTGCAGACTGAGCAAGTAGTACCCTTGGAATGGCCAAGAAAATTTTAGTCAGCTTGAGAAGAATGTATGATATCCTTACAGAAATACTGATCAAGTGCAGTAAATTGCGTGTGTTTCTGGTGAATTTATAGGAAACAGAGAAGGAACTTGAGTTAGCAAGGAGCATGAAGGAAGAAAGTGAAGTAAGTTCTTTTTGACAATATAAGAGTCTGTTTTTTGCATTCAGAATCAAAGTTGTAACTATTTTGTGTTTAACATTTTGGCCTCAAACACTTAGATGTACATTGTTTTAATTTTGTGTCAAACGACTCTTGTGCGTGCGCGGTATGGTTCGACAAGCCCCTTTAAACGTCGTTGGATTTGGATTGATTACTCAACAGGTTGCCATGCGGCTTCTAGAGAAGGACATACATGACAAGCAGGACACACTGATCTCAATACGAAGACAACTGGAGGACGTGAAGAAACTCAACCTTGAACTTCACAACAAGCTTCAGGTTCCTTGAAAACTCGATGCTTTAAAAACCACGCCCGGTTGTTTTAAGGGTGGATAACGTTATCCAACGGATAAATCAATATAAATCACAGCAGCCTGTTCTTTCGTTTCCAGCGAAGAGCATGCGAGCATGGTACTACTATCCTTTTGATAGCTCAGTTCATTTTGTCAACACGTATCTACTTGGGTAATTGATTTATCCTGTGGACAACGTTATCCCCCGAATGAAAAACTGGTCCCTGCTGTGCAATACCGATACTAGACTAAGCATAGTGTCTCCTTTGCCCATTAACTACTTCGAAGGAAACAGATTCCCGGTGTGCGAAAGAACAAGATAAAAAAGCATCTATCCTGCTCTTAATTCGCCAAACAAGCAGCTACTGTATTTATCAACTTGAAGATAACCGCCGTAGCGGGTTAGGGAAGCTGACATTTTTATGTGTCAGTCACTCATTATTTTGCTGTGGCAAAAGCCAGCCCTGATGCTAGTGCTGAAAACGTTATCTTCACTCACTAGCTACGGTGGTGAACTTCCCGTCAAGCTGATGAATAGCCAATTAGTCTTACAGTTCCAGTAAGCACTTAGAAAGACTGGCCTCTCGGGAAACAGCGAGTTTTGTTTCCCCGAGATCCTCAACCTTGAACATTGGAACATTGAGGGTGGAGGGGAGACAAAACTCACTGTTTCTCGTGGGGCCAGTCATTAAGTGTTTTGCTATACTTCTCAACTCAAAAATAGAACAGACTGCGAAAAAAGTATTTGCTTGACGGCGGTTGGCACACAAATTTGCCGCAGTTTCAAGGTGCAAGTCCTCATCAAGTGCGAGTCGACGGAAGTTCAAGGTGTTGTTTCCCTAGGGAACTAGTGGGTTTTGTTCCCCCAAGGGAATTAGTGAGTTTTGGCGTTACGCGTTACATCTCGTCCAACTATTAATAAAGAAACCTAATAAAATTTGAGGGGGGATTGGGGCGAATTGAAATGTTCAATAACAAATATGGCGGTTCATAACATAAGATCCCTCTCAGGAAGTGAATTGCAAGTTATCTAATTGGCAATTATTTTCAACGAAAAAAAGGTATTTTGGACGTTGGCGAAACGACTTATAAGCGTTGGCGAACTGACCTTAGACGTTGGCGAAACGACTTCAGACGTTGGCGAACTGGTCGTTGGCGAACTGACACGTTGGCGAAACGACCGGTATTCGGAAAACTATCTGAAATGGAAAGTATAACAATGTGTTTTAGCTGTCATCTTATCTTATTTCAGATGAGTGAGTCATCAACCAAGGACCACATGGACAAGTGGACAGAACTGGAGGAGAAATGTGCGAGGATGATTGGTCATACCAAGGAACTGGAAACCAGGTCAGGGGATGAACGCCTTACTGAATAAAACATATGTGCCATTGCGCACGCTAAGAGCCATGCTTCTACAACCCTCTAGAACAAGACTGAGCCAAGGTGTCGACGTAATAAGGGCACATGCATATTGCATACACCTTATTCCAAAATGGCCACCTGAGCTGTAGAAACAACTTCTGAAAGTTTGATTATTTTCCATTTCCGTAACTAAAAGCCGGATAGTGGTTGACTCACTGGTGGGTTGTGGAATAGCAGAAATACAGCTGTGGCCGGCTATCCGTTGGACGAAATTTCCGCCAGTTGTTTGTGAGAAATGAAACTTTTTTTTTTTTTCTGAAAGAGGACAACGTCACGCATTTCACATTTTCGAAACTTTCCTTCAAGAATTTCCGCTCCTTTTAATTGTCCCAAGTGCCTCATCAGGCATGAGCTTATCCCGGTTTCTGTAGCATGAAGCGACTAGGAGTATTTCTACTCCCCACTGGATGGGATACTACGCTGTAGTCCATCGCAGGGTTACCCCTAGCATTAAATTCGTCGATACCCATTTATCACCTGGATGGAGAGAGACACTGTGAGAGTAAAGTGTCTTGCTTAAGAACACAACACAATGTCTCTGACCAGGGCTCGTAAACGGACCGTTCGATTCGGAG
>JAHPZR010014076.1:25000-42500 GCA_019787425.1 Platygyra sinensis
AATTCGGGAATGCTTGACGGCTCGCTTAAGCTCGAGCCTAGCCAAGATTGATCTACTTTTCTACTTTGTAGGTTCAATTCAAATTCTTCGACGAGTTTCTCCGACTCTTAAATATGGGATTCCCCGGCAAACAATACTCATCTAGGAAGCAAACAACTTCAAGGTGACCATGTAGGCGCTCTTCATGTCTGGAGTTCGACTCCCCCACCACACAACCGAATCCCCCTTAGAGCAAAGGTTTGGACGGACAAATCGCGTAAATAACTAACTTACCATGTGCGGCATCCCGTACTGAAATAAAAGACAACGAGAGAACTTTATCAGTACTGAAGTCACAAGACAATTTAGCACACAAGTTAACTGGAGACACAGCATAGAGTAGCCTGCGTCACAGACAGACAAAACCACCGGGGATTTCGTGACACGTCCGGCTGCAACGCAGGCTAAGCATAGAGCGGCTTCCACTCGAGTCTCCAAAAGTAAATGGTTTCACATTACAACGCTACACTATTGGCTTAAAAACGTCACTTTATCATCCAATCAGAAGTCAGACCGCCAAATCCAATCGTGGCTCGTCTCGCGCTTGCTTCAGCAACGTGTGCTTTGTTCGAGTTTTGATTGGTTTACTGGATTTCTATGGGCCTCTTTATATGAGCCCGGTAATCGGGCTGGCTCGGTTACCGGGACGAATTTTGTTGGCTGTTCATTTGGCAAATTTCAGCCAAATGAAATCGCCGAATTTAAGTGTCGCGGAATGTCGTCAGTGGACTTGGCAGTCGATACATATACTTACTAAGGAACAGTTACGCTTGCTTTGAAAGAGAGTAAAGAGCACTTATTTCCTCGTGACGTGATTGTGTGATCGTGTGGTTGAAATTTAAAATTTTCGATACAGTTTGATACGATTTTCGCATCAAAGTGGTTTAGTAAAAATTCGTGAGAGAATGGACCCCCTCCAGATATGATATAAATCACCGCCACTAACAGTTTTTTGCATTTTTTATACAGTAGTTATGCTGCTTCTAATGCATTTTTTTTTATCGCAACCTTACCAGGACATTTTTCATTTGTCATGCTGGAGGCAACTACCACCAAGTTCTGAGCTGTATTCCCTAAAAACTCCAACTTCTTTGAGGTCACGTGGCTCATGTCGTCACAACCCCCATGGTAGCACTGTTGCATGTATCCCCGGAAATTCGCGGAATCAGTAAGGAAAACCGCTGGTAACGAGGGCTCGGCATTCCAGAAACGATAATGGTCTGAGCGAAAGAAATCGCGAACAGCACTCTGGTAGATTTGGCTCCAGGTACTCGGTCTGCCTGATATTAGCGAAACAGCGATCGATTTGAAGGTTTCTGTAAAGAACATGTAATACTGAAAGATTAATTTGAAATCTAATCCACAATACAGCTTACCGAAATCATAATTCATCAGAGGTAACAACTTGAACGTACAATGGCGCCTGGGAAGGGAAGGCAACAGGCCGAAATACTTGAAATGCACAAAGCACGAGGGACGAAAAATCCCCCCCGGCCATTTTCTTTGAGGGGTATACTTTCACATCCTGTCCCCACCCCACCGTTCGTATCCGTTTCTCTTAGTTTTCAGAACTGTTCGAGATCTCTAATTACTGAATTATTTCATTAGTCACAGAAAGTGTAGATCCAACCTAAAATTACAAGCAGGCTCTAGGCAAACGTATCACCCAAGGATCTCCATTCTCTCTTTCACCCCCCTCGTCCATTTCCCCCACCCCCTCCTCCTTCCTCCTCCTCTTCTTGCCATCCGGTCGACACAAACTTGGACTTACCGTCATTTTTGAAAGAATTGTTAATCCTGCTGGCCAGCTGTGCATCATCCTGTGCTCGAGCAATGACAACTAAAAAGTCTCCTCTGAACTGATTTTGTGATACTTCTTCGTACTGTTGAGGAAATCCGAAGCTGAAACCCGCGGGCAAGCTTTGAGAATTTGGAGTGTCGTCATAATTGAGAACCGTATCTAAGATGATCGCTCCTTGGAAACTCGAGCCAGTGCTCTTCAGATACTCTGTCAAATTTTGGACAAAATAACCGTCTTCACATCGTGAGCTTGGGCCGTCTGTGACTTCACAAACAAAGAAAAAAAAAATAATGTTACTGCACCTAGACTGGTGAAGAGCTTTAGAGCTTGTAGTAAAGCGGTCATTCCGGAACCATTGTCATCTACACCGGGAGAGGTCTGGACCGTGTCATAGTGAGAACCAATCAAAACCATTTTATCGTCACTTGTTCCGGTGAAGCGACCAGGCAGTCGACCAATGATATTCAGTCCTGGATACTAAAAATACAGCAACTGTACAGATGCATTAACGCATTATTGCAAATCATGGGAAGTTAGGGAAGAGAACAAAGAGCTATGCCCCGTGATAATTATTTTAAATCTACTCAGACATTGAGGCAGGACGCAGCGTGGCCGAGTGGTCAGCGTGTCGGACTCGCAATCCAGCGGTCCCCAGTTCGAGTCCAAGCTTGTAAATAGCCAACTGGTCTGCCTCTGGCCAGTTGGGATTCTTAACAATGTTAAGTTCAGTTTGAGTTATTTGTTTCAGTTGTTCGCTCGGCCCCACTAGCACTTGTGCTATAAACACTGCCGAGGGTAAATAAAGGTTATTGTATTGTTATTGTTGTTGTTGTTTTTGTTGTTGTTGTTGTTGTTGTTGTTGTTGTTGTGTTATTGTTATTAGAGACAGAGGCTCACTGGGCTATCCAAAGATTTAAGTTTTGATCTAATATACCTCATTTTCCCAGCTGACTGTAAAAATTCTTATCAATTCTCGACCAGACCCTTAAATAAGCGACAGTGAAAAGGCTCGAAGCTCGTTAAGTGTAAACGTTATCTAATGCTCATGCACGTATTAGGTAAAATTATTTCAAGAAATAGATATGCTAAATTTCTCACGCCTTTCTTTAGAGTGTTCAGTCTATTTTACGTTGTGTTCTCGTTTTGACGGAAAAGATCATTCTTGTTTACCTTCTCTTGGTTGCTAGGGAATTCTTCAGTCCACGTGTGCAGTCCGTGATCCTTGAACATGTTCACGATGTAATCACGTGCTTTCTCTTTGGCGTCAGGGTCGACGTAAACGTTTCTTGTGTCACTGAAGTGGTTCAATATCGAGCGCAGAGACTGGGTCTCCGTACTGGCTTTAACTGGGCGCGATGTTGTCAAACAAACTAAACCGAAAGTGTTACGAACAATGTTACACGTACCGCATAGACGTACAGATTAGACGCCCGGGAGAAGGGTTCTCCTTTATATTGGCTATATTGGAATCTGCAATCCCAAAGGGTATTGTTTTCAGCCATTTTGGTCATAAATAGGGAATCGATTTAAGCCATTTTGGTCTAAATAGGGTATAGTTTTCGCACTCTAGTCTTGAATTGGGTATGTTTCTTAGCTGAAACTACTTTGTCATCATTATCAACAAGACCACCAATATTGTAGCACTGTATGGGGCAATATCGGCAAGGGATTATCAGACAAAATTCAAAAACTGCAAAATAGGGCTGCCAGAATTCTCACCTTTTCAAATTACAAAACTTGCTCAAGTAAAACCTCAAATGTACACGCGCACAATCTTAGAAACTATGAGATAAATTGCTATGTCTCCAATCCAAGAACGGAATATGGATGAGGTAGCTTGCACTTTAGAGGATTTGTTCTGTTGATTGAAAAGTCCTTCATAACTTATGCATAGGGCAACTGCATGTGCCATCCTCAACGGTCATAAATATCACGGTATCGAAATTTTTCGTCTGGTCATAAAAATATAACTAGGGTAGCAGATTAAAAATCGCAGATTTTGGCCATGAATAGGGTAAGAGTTTTGGGAAGTGGGCCGTACACACACACTCAACGTTACCTTTCTGGGAGTACCCCCCGCCTCCCCCACTTAGACGTAACACGTAAGTGTTGATAACCAGTTCAAAATAAGGTAACTGTAGTATTTTCTCTTAGTTGGGTTTAATTGCCTCCTTTCCCGGCTGGAGAGAAGAAATCAGTGCTCAGTCCTTGCGGCTCATAGCGTGATTCAGTCATGAAAATAACTTATGCGTGCAGCACAAATTAAAATCATTTGCGTTATGTGAAAAATGTAAATCTTATTTAGAGTGGTCATGCACTTAGCTATACAGACACTAATAATGAAGCTGTAGCTCAGAAACACAAATATTTGAAATAAAGGTGAATTGGCGTTATTTTGCTCCGGTTTGCATTTCTTTGTCGTGAACTGATCGATCGAGGACAGTTTTGTCCAGCGTACTTCTTATACTTGACTGAATTCAGTCACCAAAATTAGAATATATAGTCTCCATTTTAAATCTAATTTTAGCAACGATCCTAACAAAATTTTAGTTCTTGA
The DNA here is from genome assembly GCA_019787425.1 of Platygyra sinensis. Lineage (NCBI taxonomy): Eukaryota > Metazoa > Cnidaria > Anthozoa > Scleractinia > Merulinidae > Platygyra > Platygyra sinensis. The sequence goes on from JAHPZR010014076.1 coordinate 29,398, forward strand.
AAAACGGGAAATGTTTCAGAATTCTTTAAATTTAAGTCAGTTTGCAAAGAATGAATGCTGAATGGAAGCGTGCTGTTTTTGCTTCGTTTCATTTTCATACTTCATTTAAGATGTCAGTGCAATCCTTTGTACATGTAAGTAGAGTATAGAGCCCTGCTAAGCTTAATACGCCGTACCTGTCAGAAGAAAAAGCCATGTGAACGAACCAGTCGTCGTTTGCGACATCTTTGTTCCAATGTTGATGACGAAAGGTCCTGCCTCATATAAGTCAGTGCTGAAGTGTTCACTATATTGCTGTTCCAACGGTAGGGAAAGTGAGCATAAATAATTCACAAATGAGTCATTGAAGCATAATTATCACATACCCGTCAAAAACTCAGTCAACCGCCAATTCTTCTGCGATATTGAAGCATTGAAACGTCTTAAGAAATATTTGCTGATGTCAGCGTGACTTCACTGTTTACATTTCGTGTCATGATGCACACAGACTTATGGAAATCGATAACTTTATGGAAATCAATACCTATCTATACTTATTTTAAAAAGTGGCATGATCTATCTTCCAATTCAAGTCTTACGTTTTGCCAGGAGCCATAATCAGGGACGGAGACCGTAAGTCTTGGGATGCGCGCGGACCCATGATATGGGACAATTTTTCTATTTTTAGAACAAATTGCGCCATCCTGACGTCATATATCCGCGCTGATCCACGCACGTGTCTTGGGCTCTCGCGTGGATGTTGTCACGTTGTGTGATGAAGTGGTGAGAGCTGCGAGATTCTTTTGCCGATTTTTCACAACGATGACAGGGAATAAGGCAGAGAAGAACCAGTACTCTTCTATGGACTTTTATGCCCTGATTTAATGGAAAAGGTGTGTTTTTCAGGGTCGAGAATTTCTTTAATTTCGTGCTGTGAATGAATAAAATCCGCTCGCCGGCTAGTTTTTCCCGTAAACTTTTGTGTTTGTTTTGTAGAGAAAAGCTAAGTTTTGTAAGAAAACTGTTTACTCCGGTATCGAGTTAATTTGTGAGTTTGCCAAGCAATGCTTTATCACAACCAAAACCTGTTTTTGATAGTTTCTTGTTGTTTCTGCTCATTTGGCGAGTTTGCAAAAGTTTTTGAAAGGCAAATCTGACGCCTGTGACTCGTACGAGTAGTTCATTTGCATAGTGCAGCGCGTGCACTTTCAAGTCCGAGTCGGTGTTTTCAGATTGTGAACAAATCGTGAAAAACATTTATGTCGTTGTCTTCTGTGCTGAGATACTACAACAACTTGATTTTCACCAACGTTCACCAAAAGGCTACTAACATCATGTGCGTTTCTTTCACATAGTGAAACTTTACACTGCGAAAATAAAATAGACAAGGAGTTTTGACTCAATCGAAATCTTTATTCGAGTTCATTAAAAGCGTCATCGTAACTTTTATGATTATTGCTGCTGTATTCACAAATTTTCAGCTAAGCTTTTAATATGTTCTCAAACATTAGTCAACCTTAAACATATTCAAAAACTAGAGATATTATATGAGTTCGATGTACGTTTTCACACCAAAGTACGAAGTCTAATTTGTCATGTTTTACTAGCTGTACAAAACACGCATCGGCGGGCGCTCTCATTCATCGACAACAGACAATTTATTGGATTTTTACACAAACAAAACTAAGCAGTGTCTACGCATTAGGGACATAAACCTATTGTCACTTATTGGGCCTAAAAGCTGCTATATCCAAACATATCCAACTAGTCTTTTTTTCTCTGTTATGGAAAAGCTGTTAATCAACTTCATGTGTAAAATTTAGATTGGAGTAATGTGAAGTTCTTGTACTCAGCCGAACTCAACTTGACCATCGATATAAAGCGGGACATACCTAAATTCGGCACTGTCTTCATTCAAACTGGAGCAACTGACGGCGAAAATACTTAAGCAAAATTCCAACGGTTGGCGTTGAGTTGTGGGCCAAAAGCGTAAACGATTTCGGGAATTTCGGACGCCATTTCCCTTGCGCGACATCCGCGAAAATCCTCGCAGCAATGTACGCGCGTGTGCCGCTGGCGATGGCGCAATTTGTTCTAAAAATAGAAAAATTGTCCCATATCATGGCGCCAACCCCAATACTAGAAATTGCGCGCGCTTACGGTCTCCGTCCCCGATTATGGCTCCTGGTTTTGCTCAAAAACGTGTTGGAGTCTTTATTTTGTATCACTTGTTAGTGAAACAAGTGGTATTCTCTGCCAAACAATTAACAACTATTCACCGAAGTGGAGGTGGCTAGCGGTGGATATTTACCGAGCCGCGAAGCGGCGAGGTAAATATCCAACGCTAGCCACCGACACTGAGTTGAATAGTTGTTTTAGTATATACTAAAACAGTGAGATAATATACACCAAAATAAATTAATTTGGACGATTTCTTCACTTGTCACGGTCGCAAACGGGACGCCATTTGCTCTTAAGTTGCTCGGAGGTAAATAGCACAGGATATCCAGAGTTTGACGAGCCAATCAGCGCGCGCGTTTAACACTATCCACTGTTTTAGTATATACTACTCCCTGATATCGTTACTGCATCATTATGGTCTTATATTATGGCAAGCTCTTATTCTCATCAATATTTATTTCTCCGTTATAGTAATGCCGTTCATCAATTCTAAAATCTTTTACTACTTTTTAAAACTCTGTCTACCAAAAATAGGTTTCCCTCTTCGCAGCCTTTACAATGGGTCTTAAAGCGTAATTTAAAGTAGTTGACGGGAAAGTTTTCTTTAGTTCATTGAAGCTTTTAAACCGCTCGAGAATTTTGCTTGACGGTACATTTGCATAACCCATTTTCAGTCCACTATCCTGAGCCCTCTCTGTGTACACAGCGGCGTTGCTAAGTAACATGACATTAGCGCATTACACCATCATGGAACATTTATAGGCTTTCGAGTGACATTTTGATTTAATTGGTAACAAGTTGGGAACACCGCGCGTCGCTCAACGACCATTTTTCCAAAACCAGCACTTATTTTATTTCCCCAGCTGAGTTAGCATTTAAAAGCTATACATAAGGTTTAGTAAGGCTATGTACGTCAAGATTGGTTCAATTAATAAACTCAATTCATTTAAATATTTTAAGGAAATATGGCGTCAGAATACACGGTGATAAAATATTCCTTGCGAAGAACGATACGTTTCAATCTAGTTATTGTTTGGTCCAACTGAACCATGCTGGCACATATAATCTACAATCATTGGCACAGAGTTAACACATTCCTCCAAAATCCCATTTTCAGTGTTGTTTAGTAACTCAAGGGCGTCGAGCAAGGAGTTCGGGCACTTTGCGCCAGCCAACAGTGCATTGGGTTAAAGAGATGCACCCGTCAGCGATCCATATTCGGGCGTATTCGGGCCCGAATGTTAGGCTTTTACCCACTCTTAACGGATAAAAAGACCTCTCAACAACTACATGTAAAACTTAGTTGAAGTATGAATTGTATCTTATTTAGCTATCCTGGCTATATTTCTACCAAAATTCAACAAAATACAAACGCTGTTCTAAACATTTAAAATAGCCCCACTAACCTCGTTTTTGAGGCAAAAATTGTAAAGAATTTCTTATCCCAAACGAGGTAGTGAGGCTATTTTGAACACGAACAATAAATCTAAAGGTAGCCATTTTTGCATACGGTCTATGGCCTAACGCTAGGCACACACTTGGAGCTTGGGGACTAGTCGTAGGGACTTATCCCTTTGTGTGTACACACTAGAAAATTGACCGATATATGGGACTGTTGGTCCCTGCGACTTGTCCTGGAAATCAAACCAGCTTAATTTGTGGGAGATGTCGCAGGGACCAAGAATGTGGTGCCTGCGACTAGAATTGCGATGCAAAATACGTAGAGTACACACTAGGGGACTGGACCCCGAAACAAGTCCCTGCAAATAGTCCCCTAATGTGTGCCGACCTTAACGATAACGTGCTTGTAAAACAAGTAGAATTCCTTAGGTGTTTGATGACGTAACGTGCAAAAACGATGCTCGGGATTTGCTGTAACTGCAAAAATTCAGGGGACAAGTTTAATGTCGAGAAACTCTCCTGAAAATTAATTTATGAAAACCTTTTCCTTTAACAACCTTCAAGTTGTTAAGGACGGAGTCTAAAGGACGGTTCTCACAGTTGAGGTCCCCAAAAACTGGAATTAAGGCGAGAATGCTGCGGAATCCTTTGCTACCAGAACGACATCCATCTTGCACAATTGTCTATAAACTGCAATCAGCTCCCGGCATCTATATTCAAACTACATTGCTTTCTTGTGTTTGTACAAACATTTCCGATAGCAGTGCAGGGACACACATAACCCGGGAATGTAAATAACTAACATCTCATCTACATGTGAATCTAAGTGTCGTGTGTCGGCCAAAAAAAACGAATCCTTGCATTTCCTCACAGACAAAATGCCAACGATGTTATGACGCTCGGGCTAATGACTGAAATAAAATGAAATAAAAGCAACGAAATAATTTCATTTACTGAAATGACAATATAATTTAGCACACATGCTAACTAGAGACACAGCGGTTTCCATTCGAGTGTCCAAAAAGTTACTGGTTTTGCTATACAATTCTGCGCTATTGGCTTAAAAAAATCACGTCACTTTTTTATCCAATCAGAAGTCAGACCGCAAAATCTAATCGTGACTTGTTCGGACACGTTTTCTCGCGCTTTACATCAGCCACGTGTGTTTTGTTTGAGTTTTTATTGGTTTACTTGATTGTCTATGTGTACAGCGACGCAAATGATCCCCAGAGCGGAAATAAAAAAGTTGGACCGCAAATGAATGGCATGGAGTTAGTTCCTGGGGCCGAGGTTACAGTTTTTAACATAAACAGAAGCAAGTAATAACTAATCATATTCTTTATGGATATACTGAATTCCCATGATAAAGAGTTCTTCGGATATTACCGTAAACGTTCTGCGTAATGCACTGTAAATTGTAAATTGTAAATTGTCTTTTGTGTGGCGCAGATCTCCCAAATAGAAGCCGAGCTTGCCAATGGATATTCAGATAAAGAAGTTGTTAGTGCTGTAGTCCGTGCTGTACAGCCAGGTTTTTAACTGAGAAGCTATTTAGAGAACATGACTGAACTCACCCTGCCAAGGCTGCGTAAAATTCTTCGCTTCCATTTCCATGAAAAGAATGCAACAGAACTTCACCAGCTGTTAACAAACAAGCAACCCAATGAAGCTCCTCAGTCAATTTTGATGAGAGCACTCACTATCAGGCAAAAGTAATTAGTGCGTCAAAATAATCTGTTAGTGGGATTAAATATGATGCCTCTTCTGTGCAGAGTCTGTTTCTTCATGCCTTGGAAACAGGTTTGGCTGATGAAATCATTCGTGCCAAAGTAAGACCGCTTACCCAAGACCCTCAAGTTGCAGATGAAGATCTCATAGAAGCCATGAGCCTAGCTATATCTGCAGAGACAGAAGTTTAGCTTGCAAGCAAGGGAAAATCTGCTAAGGTGCACACAGTAGAGACTTCAGCTGATACAAGTTCAAAGAAAGAGCAGCAGAAGGACTAGCAGAAGGATCAGAACATCCCAGCAACCTGGAAAGCGGTGCAAGTGGATCTGGCTTCAGTGTAGTCGGAAGTTGAGACACTTCGTGAAACAGGAATTAGCCAGAAAGCAGACTCCATAAGGTCTGCTCGTCCTAGAAATGGAATGACAATAGGAGCAAAGTCACCTGGTTGCCAAGAGTGTAGGAGAAAGAGGAAAGGCGACCGCTGTCCACATTGCTATCTCTATGGTGGCGCAAACCACATTTTACGCTATTGTCAAACCAAGTATAGAAGTCATCCGGGAAACGGACCCAGGCTACCCCCGCGGGATAGGGAGTAGCATCGCCAGAGGAAGAGAAGTCCCACCAGTATAGTGGTTGCCTGAAATTTGATTGCCATACAAAGTATTACAGTGTTCAGGGTGCCAGTCTGTGCGATACTGTTCCGAGGGTTACCAGAAGGCTCATCGACCAAAACATAAGTTGTTGTGCAAGGCAATCAAGGAACTCTCTGAGAGAGGAGCTCGTAAAGGAAAGGGTTAGGAGATACCCAGGATAACAATGTGTATGTTAGCCATATCACCCCAAAGCAACAATACCGTACAGCCAAGCTGGTGGGAAGGAAATGCTCGGTGCAGTGCTGTCTAGATGACAAGCCTTTAGAAGTTTTATGGGACACCGGAGCCCAGGTTTCTATTTTGTTCAAAGGTGTTCTGAAGAGCCAGCTATCATCTGTCCAAATACAAGATGTTGAATAGTTCCAATGGTTCTATTAATTTCCAAGCAACAAATGGTACTGATTTCCCATATTGTGGGTGGGCAGAGATTGGTGTAAGGTTATCAAATGAGAATAAGGCAGAGATAAGAGTTCCATTCTTAGTAACGAAGGAGGACATTGAACAGCCCATAATTGGTTTTAATGTCATAGAGCTAATGGTCAAGGACACTGAAGGCACTTGGGCTCCTTGAGCTACTTGAGCTACCTTAGGTAGCTACTTTAGGTGCTTGGGTTACTTGAGGTTCTTGGGCCACTTGAGGTTCTTGGGCCACTTGAGGTTCTTGGGCCACTTGAGGTTCTTGGGCCACTTGAGGTTCTTGGGCTACTTTAGGTGCTTGGGTTACTTGAGGTTCTTGGGCTAGTTGAGGTTCTTGGGCCACTTGAGGTTCTTGGGTTACTTGTGAGGTACTTGGGTTATTTGCGGTACTTGAGCTACTTGAGCTACTAGGGTTACTTGAGGTTCTTGGGATCAACATTTTAGAAGACCATCCTTAAATGATAACTGGTACATGTTGTGTACAATAATAATATTGATGTTGAAGTTCATATTAAATTAACAATCTGGCGAAATTTTTCTGCTCCGTCCTGGTAATTCATATTGTCAGTTTTTGGTAATACATTGACTTGATCTTGCAGGAAAGGACACCTCGTGTCAGGTAGGTCAACTAGTTCATCAGAATCTGATTCCAGAATAGCTCCGCACCAGTCAATACCTTAGTTGCTACCTTCTTTCTAAGAAAGGCTTAAAAGATGATAACCGAATTCTTTAACCCAAGTCAGTTTATTAGCACTCACTGAAGGGGTTTTGCAATTTAGTTCAGGTAGTTCAAACAGCAGGGGTTGTTAAAAATAAATGTTTTGCTCATTCTTGCAACAGTGAATAACAGCATGAGCACAAATTTGTTTGCTTGATATGAAATTAATTACAGTGGAGTTACTAATTGTAATTTTTACCGTATCATATTATCAAATAATATTGATTTTCATTCTCATATGTTATTTGTATAGCTACATGAAACACTTGGAGCCATTCCAGTAGCAAGAGCAATGATAGACAAAATAACCAATCCCTAAAAACAAGGCAAAGTTGAATCTTGTTATGAACTTGATACTTGTATCTGCTTTTTATGAGCATGTTGTGTTAGTAATGAAAAAAAGTACTTGGAAAACTTCATCTTCTATACTCGTTGAGCCCCAGGTCATCTGAAGCCCTCTTATCCAGAGTTGCATTGGAGACCTGCTGTTTATCTGTGCTCAGAGGGCGGTATACCCAATTTGTTAAATGCCTATCGATGATTGGCAGGAAGACAAAACGTAGGCACCATAAATGAGCATCATCGTCAGGATCTAAGATATTCTAGGTGTAGAAAAGGTCATAAAAAGATAAAGGCAGCCAGCAAAGACATCCCTCCAGAGTCATTCAATCCTTTGGTTGTGGGTACTCTTTCCTATTGGCAATTTTCACCTTGTAAGACTTAGAAACTCAAAACTAATTAGAAATGAAAACAATGATTCACCATACCAATGGAGGGATTCAGTTTTAAAGGGAATCATCTGGATTTGTTCAAGCTGTAAGGTAAATTTTTAGACCCAAAAAATGCCCTTCCACTTTAAAAGTTAGAGGCTATACTATTCTGTCGTAAAACTAATAAAGGTCTTCTACGTGCATAATTACAGGGCTGCAAGTAACAGTTGGATATCGGACATTGGCCGACCAAAATTTACTTGTGTCTGACGAAATCCCAACTGTGGTCGGACATGATGTCCGACAATCCTTTTATCTTAAATCAGTTTACAGTAAGGATGAATGAAAATCTACTTTGAGGTTTCGTACCTTTTTGTGGTGATGTCCGACCACAATTTGTTTTGTCAGACTAGGAGGATGTCTTATCGAGACATATGTCCTTTCAAGAAAAAAAACTTATTTGCCGCCCCTGTAATTAAAAGTCCTTTTCATTCATGTAATGAATGCCTCTGTTACTTTTTCTGGAACAAAGAAAGTTTTACGTAAGGAAGTGCACTCAGCAGTTCAACTCGTAGAGGGCTGGTCTGGTACACCGAAACTTGTGCCCAGTTTCGCTGTTTTGGCCACTTATATAGCCATTGTGTCATCATATGAAAACATTCTTAACAAATGTTTAATTATTCATTAACCACCTGTGATCATACTCTCTCGGCCAGGTCCTCTGTGAGCATGGCTTAGCATATATGTTGATACATTGACATTTCTCCGCCTTTGTCCGACCTCACACACGAGATGGGAAACTGTACTAGTTTACAGCATCCCGGAACAGTGTTAGAACAGTGTCTGCCTTGTTGTTTTTAGATGTCTCCAGGTAAACAGGGATCCTGAAATAGCCATCTATCCCACCATGTATGACAATTCTCCACCAGTTGAATGTGGAATACTCTGATTATAGGATTATATTTTGATTTTAAAATAGCTTCTTTTTACCGGCTTTAAGATAGCATACAATAAACAGACCTGAAAAAAGACTAGTCGACTAACGCTAATTAAAGCTAAACATACCAACCTACCTCGAGAGGCAGGTGTTTACGGGCTTCCAACAATAAATTACTCCATAATATAAGGCCACTGTGACTGGCTATTCAAGCCATTCTTGCTTCCTGAGTCATTATATGATATCAAGCTAAAGCGGGTATAGAATACCGTAAAAATTTCAACGAGAACTTTTCACGTCTCGCGCATATTTTCATCGAAACACAAATATTAGATAATCATGGAAAACGTCACCACTCCGACAACAAACTCGACCGACTTATATGAAAGATTCTGGTGGCTGGCTCCCAAATATTTCAAAGAACTCTCTTCGAGACCAAAGTATCTGGTGGCCATAGAATCAAGTATTATGTTGATCATCACCATCACAGCATTTTTTGGAAACTCGATGGTGTGTCTTACTCTTGTACGGAATCCAAGACTTCGCACTGCTACAAATTTACTGATTCTCATGTTAGCGGCAACCGACATGTTAACCGCCTGCTTGCCGCTAACTGTGGCTACAATCGTGCTCATAAAAGGAAAATGGATCGTGGAAGTAAATCCCCTCGATGTTAAAAACATTCTTTGTCAGTTTGAAGGAATAATTGCGCCAGCTTTAACAGGATTTTCGTTACACATTATGGCTTTAACCGCCATAAATCGTTACGTTTGTGTAGTTCGCCAAAGACTTTACAAGAAACTGTTCAGCCGAAAAGCAACTTGCCTCGTGATTTTAGCTGATGGTATCATTATTTTAAGCCTCGTTTCAATTCCTCGTCCGTCAGGATATGCAAACATCACTCTCGACCCAAGAAGGGCAATGTTCTTTACAACATTTCGTCCACCAAAATCGTCACAGGTCATAGCGGCCATGTTTTTGATCATCAACGTCGTCACTCCAATGATTTTAATGACGTTTTCGTATTACCGCGTTTTCAAAAAAATAAGAAGCAGTTCTTTTCAAGTTGATATCAACTCAGGGCCAAGTGACAGTCCTCAGTCGGCAACCTCGAAAATCCAAGAAGTGAAAATCACCAAAACTGTATTCGCCGTTTTGTTAGGATACCTAACGTGTTGGATTCCTGTTATATTGTGCGATATCCTCAGCTTTAACATGAAAAATCCGCGCTTCCCTCGTCAGGGTGAATTGGTTTTCACGTATTTTTTCAGCCTCAGTTCGGCCATCAATCCATTTATATACGGAAGCACGAGCAGAGCCTTAAGAAAAGAACTGTGGGCTACGATTTGTCACTGCAAGCAAAAATTGCACAACTTAAATCCTTTTAAATTCAAGGAGCTAAAAACATGAAATTTCTATCATAAGAAAGATCTGCTTTCACTTCTAAGAATGTTTCACAACAAAAACATTTCCACCCCCGTTTGGGTGGTTAAACTGCATCATTTTCGCTTAGCGCTAGCCAGGTGACAACCCTTGTGATTAATGAAATGTTTAATAAAGAGCGGTTAACAGCTATTGTTGCTTAATGAAACGGGGAACTTTTCATTGCAATAGGCTCGAAAAATAGGTAAGCAGAAATTTTTAATTTCGCTCGTGTGCCATGTGTCACTCTATTGAGAAAGCCAGATCATTCTTATTGCACCTGCTAATTAGTTGGTTAACACGTTGTCTTAATAGAGAGCCGGTAAAATACTTCGATGTTGTTGAGATGAAATGGTTCCTCATCCTTTATCTTCCAACTAACATTTTGTGGCCAGTGTTTTATCTTCCGCGTGAACCCATAGTTCACTTTCAAGGGGTCAAGACAGTACTGAGTCCCTTTACATTTTAGGTATTTTCATCTTAAGCGAATTAAAGTCAATATAATTATTATAGTTATAGACTATTGAATGTGTTCAAGAACTAAATCGAAAGGATAAACAATTCTATTCTCGAGGCAAATATATTTTCAATGCGTTAATGGCTTTTTTCCTATTGCGTGTCACGTTAGAATTAGGTCTTTACTTAAGTAGTGGGCTGACATTTCCATTTTTATTTGTCTGCTTAATGTTTTCGACAGAGAAGACAAAATAATGATCGGTAATTCTTATTGAAAAGGAACATGTCATAACGGCCGATGCAAATTTTCACAAATTTTTGATTGTGTATTAAGCATTTTTGTAAGCCAGCTGTTTCAATTCCTGACAAAACCAGTCAAAACTACTCGAAATTAATGAATTCAGCTCCAATAAACAAACAAACGAGTATTTTCAGTCTCCTCTATGGAGTTCCCGATCATCATATGCAAAAACTCCAACGTGTCATGAACGCCAGTAACACGGGAATTCTTCTGAGCACCCCAAGGCGTTTCAAAAAAGTGACCATGGGCTTTGGAACATTTTTCCCGTAGACATTAGACCTGCTTGCACCATAAGTGATTTTAAACAAAAACTTAACACATTTATATTCAGAAAGGCATTTTGTAATAACAAAAAGTTTATACTTGAATTTTTTTTACAGTTTTTCTGCGAATCACTTTTCTTATATCCAATTGTAAATAGTATAGTTTTCGTGTTTTAATCCACAGTCGTTGTAAATAGGTTTTTCAGTTTGAATTTATTGTAATGTCTGTAATGCACATTTGATTATTCTTATAAAAAATGAGCAATATAAATATCATTAACATTATCATTCTCATTATCACTATTATTATTATTATTATTATTATTGTTATTATTATTGTTGTTGTCAATTTTACTCTTTTTCTGGAAACTGCATTTTGCTTCGTTTTTAGCGACTGTACATATTATATTCGAATTGTTATTGTAAATAGTTTTGGGCATTACTTTATTGAGCTTAATAAAGATTATTGTTATTATTTTAAAATTTTTAAAAAAATAAAAATTATTATTATTAATATTAATTTTAGTGCAATATTAATCTTGGCTGTGGGACGGACTCCTCGGTATTAAGGGTTTAACTTAACCAATAGTAGTAAAAACACCTGTAAAACCCTTCCACAAATTTGCGTGTGTGTGTTTATGAGGAAACTAACGCCTACCGGATGAGAAAAACACAGCTGACAAGAAAAATATTAATTGCCGGCTTACTTGTCACGTAATCATATTCCTAGAAAAAATTACCATCTTACTTAGGTTTTTGTATTATGCAACCCTCTACGGACTTGATGTTTTACGAAATTTTAGGCCAACAGGGTTCTTGTTATTGCAACAGAAAATGTTTTCGCCATGTTGGTGCACCTTTGTAAGGCACCAACATGGCGTCTCTAAACAAAGCTCTTTAAATTTGGGTAAAGCACTTCTCCGAATAACACGCTAACGAAAAACCGCACAGACCTAAATTTTTATATAGGAATTATCTATCATGTCCCAGTTTCTGAAAACTGAAAACTTGAAATTTGTTAGATTTGATCAGGAGAGAACCTTTGGGTGAACTATTTGCAAAAATTACAATAAAAGTTTTCAAAGAATTCCTCTATGAAGAATCCACCAAATGTGAGACATCCCGGCCAGTTGCATCACAGAAATGTAAATTATCTTGCAAAAAGATGCATTTTCAAGGGCATTATGTTTGAAAACGTGGAAACGTTTCAGTCAAAAATCTTGTATTGGTACTTCGAAATTTGCAATAAGGAACCATTTATTTCTTACAAGGTAGGGGAAGAGGTTGGGGGATTTAGGGGGGTCATGCCAAAAAATTTGGCTTAAAATATAGGGCCGGCTGAAAAGTATCGCGTTTAAAGGGGGTTACTCAAAATATTTTACCTCATTTACGGCCTCCACAGTAGCGCAAAATCCTGCATGCCACAATGATTAAACTAGTTCTCGAGGTTCTTTCCTAGCGATCATGCCACGGACCCTGCAACAGGAACTAAACCCCTATTAAAAAATTGGCTGCTAAATAAGGATCAACCTCCACGAATAACTTCCCTTGGATAAGACAGAGGCAATGTCGACCTTTTTATCAAATGTTTGCCTATTTTTACTTGACTATAGGTATTGTAATAGCAGCATCTACAATAGTGCAAAAGGACCATGCCCCCGGACGCTCCTACTATGTTAGGTACCCTGCAGCAGGAGCCAAACTCTTCGTAAGAATTTGCTGCTAAATAAAGTAGTATTCATGCGATGACGAGTAAGATTCCATACAAATGGAATGTGCATTGCAAAATTTGAGAGTAATTTGATTTTGTTTTGTTTGATAACTTCTCGAGTACAATCGATTACACAAACCGCAAATACTTTCGCTATGTTTCTAATAATAATAATAATAATAATAATAATAATAATAATAATAATAATAATAATAATATTAATAAT
>JAHPZR010014076.1:47500-67500 GCA_019787425.1 Platygyra sinensis
TTTAGTCTTATAAATAAATAAATTAAATTATTATCATTTAATGCATTATGTTTTCCTGAATAATCACAGCTAACGCTGAGCTCGTGATTTGCAAGGTTTCCTCCTGTTCTCCCAACATCCCGCATGGTTTACAGCATTGCCCAGGCAAACCCATAGAGAGGGTGGTCTATAAAACATGCAACGAGAATACAAAGAAGGCAAACTCGATGGTCGAATGATAAAACAAATTTCTAGTGAACTCGGATATAACAAATTATTAAAAACTGGATCATTGGATAATGCAATTCGAGAGTTTTCATTGGCTTAGCCATCATGGTATATGAGCCATTATACCATGATCTACAAAATGGCGAGCGTATGCGTGATTTTTTGGGCGTTTTGTTTTTATTGTAGTCTAGACCGTAAGTTTTCTATATTTTGGGGGCGTTTTTAATAAAACAATTATTCCACTCGCGCTTGTTGGATATGAGATGATTATAGCCAACTCGGCGCTACGCGCCTCGTTGGCTATCTATCATCTCATATCCAACGCGCGCTCATGGAATAATTGTTAAATATCTTGATCTGTCAGTCACTTCCAGATCAGTTATTTACTTTAGCCTTCGTCCTCGATAGATCTGCTCGCCATCAACAAATTACGATATTTTGATCAACGTTGTCTAATAATTGCTAATTTTCTCTTGCCTGTACCGAACGAAATACTCATTCAAGCAGCTCTTAGAAGAATAAGGCATAAAAACAGTACGTCAAAAGTAGAACCGTAAAAAGACGACAGTTTGAGTACAATATTTTTCGATACCGGTGGTAACACGCACAACGAACCTTTTCAGATTGCAACGTAACACTTGTGCGCGGAAAAAATGCAAGATGTCGCCAGGACCAAGTTGTGGTGTTGAAAGATAGGCAGCTCGTTGTACTTTGGACCTTTCCGACTACAGTATTAATTCTATCAGAGGTGCATCATGGATATTGACTTTTCTATCAAATTTGAATTTCTTTCACTCAGGAACAAATAGGCCATTTTACAGTTGTCTGCTCAGTGACGTGGCCTTTGAATGGCCGTGAGGCTGGAGGTGCCCTGGTTTTGGTAAATGCCTCACTGCTTTCGTTGAATACGTAATTAGTATAATTTCAGAGCTGAACAACGTGTTTCCCGCTGATTTGTTGAGCGGTTCCTTATTGCGTTCGACGAAGTGGAACGCAAGCCTAATTTTGTTGCGTGACTATGGAGAGTTAGTTGCCCTGTGTAAGGTTATAGGCTGGAAAATCCACATTCCTGTAAGGGCACAAAAATGGCCACCCCGCTTAATTTTTACAGGGGCATGTCACGGCATAGTTATTAACTCATGTCACGGCCAGTAAACTGGTACCCTAAGTGAGACATGTGACGAACATGTGAGCACGTGAGCAGGCAATGTAGACTGTGGTCCTTCTTTCAATGTGCTCTCGATCTCATTCTTTCGCCGTGGAATTTTGAGGCTGAGTAGTATTATATTCAATAGTCCTTTCCAGTATGATGTTATTTAAACGTTCGTTCGAGCTCACGATGAGCTTGCTTATTTTATATGTTCACGAACACGATCGCCTAGGCTATGGGATGTTAACTCTGGAAACAGCTGTATTAAATCCCTGGGCGGTATTTGATTGCATTTGTGGATTTAGTTCCAGTTGCGACAGAAAAGGTCAGTAGTGTCCGGTCGAATATTATTTGGAATCAGTGGAAGAGTACTCTGAAGGAAAGATCCATGAGAGTGAACCTGAACCAGGGAACGGAAATGTAAATACTGTGTACTTTGTTAATCAGGCCATGGGAAATACTCGAATCAGTCGCACGGAGTTTGTTGACGCGATCAACGAGCACGCGATTGCAAATGTTTACTCAGTTATATTTGAGCTTCCTGCTTAGAATAATGTTCGAAAAAAATATACTTTAACAAATTAGCTTTTGGGCTTAAACATTACAAGTCAATGTGACAATATTTAGCACGAAATTTCAAAGCTGATGTAAATTTTTTAGTCCTATTAAACTTGTGAGTCTACGGAAACTGGTGCCGTCACGCAACGCAGTCTTCAATCAGACTGGCATGGACTTTGTCACTGAAATATCTTTCTGTAAAACCCCGGTTTTTGATGAAAAAGGTTGGTTTTAAGAGGTTGAGAGTCAGCTAGGGAAATAATTTAAGGTATTTGTATAAACATTTATACGGCGTCGAACGCACTCTCATAATCTTTGATTACTACTTAACAATTAGACGACGAGCCCGAGTTTTCTACGAGCAGATAGTCAACGAGGCGCAGCCGAGTTGACTATCGCTCGTAGAAAACGAGGGCGAGTAGTCTAATTGTTTTAGTATAAATTTACCGTAGTCTCATTGCATAAAAAGAAAACTGGCAAGTAACGCGTAGAAAAGAACTGAAATAATCGACAATATTCACTTCGCCTTCGGCGAGTAATTGTTAAATAAAGTTGTTCTAAAGCCAACTAAGTGAATTTACATGGCAAAAGCGAAGAGGTTACCTCCAGCCTCGCTGTCATTCATAAGGCCAGGTCACCGAGCAAAGAACAGTAAAATGGTCTATTGAGATACCTATGACGTTAAAATTGCGCTGGAGATTAAAATAAGAGGTTAAATGTACATTATTTGTAACGTACATTATTTGAACTACTCTTTTTGAAATATTTTTTTATCTAGTCCATAAACAAGCTTATTTATATTTTTTTAATCCCGTGGGTTGGGCGCGGAGCCACCTTATGCCTTCTACTCTTGTTTCACAGAAGAACGCACTCGGTTGCATCAGTATCATTCCATTGATATATACTTGTCAAGATGTAATTGATATATACTTGTCAAGATGTAACCACCTCAATATGACAAAAAGTTAACTGTAGAAGTGTGGCTGGGGTCAGACTTACTGAAGAGATTGAGAGTGCTTTCTCTTGGAAATAACAGGGTTATGAAGGAATCCGTCCAGACATCAGATCCACTCTGGGCAACTCTAGCTGCATTTGTGTATAGCATTTTTCGAAACAAGATTTTCTCCTGTTGAAACGAAGGCGTGATGAAATATCATTACTTTGTTTGAAATGAAAAATAGATTCAAATTATTCATCGATCATACAATGTTCACTTATTATTGGGGACACCTAACTACAATTACTTACCTAGCCTAATAATTAATAATGTAGGAAATAATGTAAATATGTAAGTATAAAAATATATAAAAACAAACAATGAGTCATGCAATAAAATCAATTGTTAGTTGTTACATAAAAAAAAAACAGTCTTACAGTCAAACTAAGTGAAGCGTACCCCTCAAGATTGCACTAATGAACTGATTATTTGAAACTTGAACCCGCTAGTCGTTTCAAGACTGCAATAATGAATTGATTATTCGAATATTGAACTCGCTCGTTCGATCCAAGAATACGGCTAACGGGTTCCGTTTTCAAAAAATCAATTCACTATTGCATTCTAGAAAAGACTAGTAGGTTTCAAACCTACTAGTCGCAACAGCGAATTGATTTTTCGAAAACGGAAACCCCATTAGCCGTATTCTTGGATCGAGCGAGCGATTTCAATATTCGAATAATCAATTCATTATTGCATTCTTGAAACGACTAGCGCGGTTCAAGTTTCAAATAATCAGTTCATTCATGCAATCTTGAGGGGTACGCTTCACTTAGTTTGACTGTAACAAGTGCAGCAGGCTAGCTTGTGAAATCAACCAGTTTGATGCGGTTTTTAAAATTGTTCAATGATTCAGAAGATTTAAAAGATTTTTCAGTCGAGTTTGGACCAAAAGACAGGGCCTACGTAAGTCTGGCTATGTTTGCCACAAGTAACAGTCCGAAATCTAGGGTTTACCTTGGTGTAAGAACCTGTGAACTTTTCCTTTGTTTTGTAGCTATTGTTAGGGTTAGGCTCTATTATGTTGACTTCCTTGTTTCCTTTGTTTTAGTCACTGGTGAGTTTCACAGGTTCTTACACCGAGGCAGAGCGGAAATCTGGGTATGGTGACGGAAATCAGAATTTCAAAGATGATACTGAGAACTGGTAACAACAAATAAGTCCGCAATGTAATGAGGCGCCCGACCAATTTTGACTTCATACATTATGATTGCAATGGCTTGCAGTCGTCTCCATTCCAGCACGAAGGACCCATGAAAGTCACCTGAAGTTTCTTGCAGGCTACCTTAGAATTACTTAAATGTTACCTGAGAAAAGCGCCGTGTTACTTGGGGCTACTGGGTTATGCCGCTACTAATTTGTTTTAGTCAGTTTGTAAGAAAAAAGTTTACTCCATTTCAAAAATATATTAAAACACAGCTTATCATCTCTTATCGTATTCGCTCACCTGTTGGTCAGCGGGGATTCTTTGTACCAAATGAAGAACCGTACGGTTGAAGTAGGCTTCCAATAGTCGTGAGTCAGTCGGATTTTTGCGAAGCATGGCAGCATACCGTTGACAATCGCTGAAAACAACTTTAGCGACGGGCAAATTGTTCCATTTGTACACGTTCTGTACTAAGATAATGAATCCTTTCTTCCGCATTATGTCGTCCGGTGTCTGGTATGGTTCTTCGATGATACCTCTCTCCTCAACACATTGTATCATGGGTGTCTGTTGCGACAAACAACGACAAAGAGATTGGAAAAGGAAAAAATTGGAAAAGGACGGCCGCGTGGCCTATTATCTTTCAGTTGCCAGTTAGAGGAGTTCCTGCCATCCATGATAGGACCTCGAGCTCATGGGTTCTTAAAGGAGCTCTGTCACCGTAATTTCCGTTACTGTTTGGCCGCGTACAAAATTATCTTGAAGATGAAGGGAGCCTTCAAATAAAACTTTACTAAGATAGAAAGACACCGAAGAGATAGTAATAAGCCATAAAGGGACAAGGAATGTTAAGGACGGAAAAAATTGACACGGATACTGGGGAAGCGACGAACTTGAAAAAGTTGAGCTTAGCTTTTTAAGAAGCGAAATAGCTAGTTTAAGGACGGTGCCTACTTTTGTTAGTGCGCACACGTTCTGCGCATCACGCAAGCCATGGTTTGAGCGCGCGCGCGCGCTGGGGTTTGACGCAATCAACTACGCCACCAGGCACACAACTAAAATTAAAGTAAAATTTGCCTTCAGTGACCGAATCAATTGAACCTGTACTTAAACCAGGAACACCAGAATAGCAGAATATCGCTAACCACTAACTGTTAACGTCTTTGAGCTGAAAATCTAGCTATTATCTTTCGAACATTATACTGAAGTGCAACTGTAAAGATGTACCTGCAGATGGCGTAGTGCGCGCGCAGAAACGCCAATGTCTTACTCACTGGGGAGGTGACAGGAAAAATGTAACGGGCACCATAAAGGTTTTCTGAAAAAGATCAATAACTTTAAAAAACGCGTGGTTACCCCTACAGTTTTTGTTTCGAAATGGAAGTGGCAAGCCTATTCAACATGTGATTAGTTTCTGGTTGTGAGCAAAAGGTATTTAGACTGTATTTTAGTTGAACCAGAGGAAAGCTGTCAGAGACGCTAAAAGTGCTTTTGCAACGATTTTGTTATTAGAAACGTACCAAAAATGATTTTAATGTTACCATTTGCCATGTAGTTTATGGATCTTTTTAAGTGTGTTTGCTTTTCTGTATGTAAAGGCAAATTCTAAGGAAATCTGTGAGGAAATATCGTTTCCCGCGTTTTCAGAAAAATGCTGATGTCAGCATTTTTGTTGGGATTCAAGGCTAATTATCTCGAAAAAATGCGTGGCTACCCCTATTTTTCTTTGTGGATTCCAATAGCCCTAACAAAGATCTACTTTTTCTGCGTGGTCCTAACTTGGCGCAAAAACCTTTCTATTTAGTAGGCACCGTCCTTAAGTAAAGCGTGATTACATTGCTTTCCCTCCCTCCGCATCCTCTTTTCTGCCAGCGAGGCTGATTTCCCTTTCGTAAACGGTCGATGCCATTTTCAAACGGTCGATACCATCATTGGTAACCAAGCCTTTCAGAATGAACGATGCCATATCTCCTTTAGTTTAGGCCTGGACAAGGTAGAAACTGGTATAATTTCTTCATGGAGTAAAATGCGCTCACCAAATGCTTAATTGTTCATGTTCACACTGGTTTGCTCGCGGTTAGCTCTTATTTGATGTTTGGGGCAACTCTATTATTAATGTTTAAGAATGTCACGTTTTATAATTAAATTTTGGGGAGATTTGGCGGATCAGCCTGGTAGTGTAGTGGAATAAGAGGGATGTTAGGAAACAGAGGTTCCGGGTTCGATACTAGGTGGTTACTTGCAAATTTTCCTTTCTCTTTAAATTAGTAGAGAAAAATTCGTTTACAGTTAGAAAAAATTTAGAAGTGTCGCGAAAATGGCGTCGACCATTTACGAAAGGGAAATGCGCGCCAATGAGCCTCCTAACAGTCCATAATCAAACTCATCAGGTAAAAAAAAAATGAAGTAAAGTAAAGATTGTTGTTGTTATAATCGCTCATTCCCAAAAATCGTGACTAAAAAATTATTGAAACGTGATGTTAGTTCCCGCAGACATACCTCGGGGTTCTTTACGTGGTTGAGTAAAATCATGGATATGGTTTCTCTCAGGTTAAAAAATGGCGAACCACTTTTCCTTTGCTCCTTCAGCTTTAAATCAAGCATGGTGCGAAACATTCTACCGCATACTCTGAAATGGAAATCAAATGAAGCAGAAAACCACTCAGGGCACCGTCAGAAGACATTTTAGAATCACGGTGTATAGCTTCCCCATCTGACGTTTTTGTGCTGTCTTAAGCCTGGTATCTGTAGAATGACTAGAATTGCTACAATCGCTACGATCGCTGAAGTTGTACAACTTCAAAGAGCACTTCTTCTTTCAAGCTTGATGAGCTAGAAGCAGATTATAATAATAATAATAATAATGATGATGATGATGATGATGATGATGATTATGATAACGATTACGATTACGATTACGATTACGATTACGATTATGATTATGATTATGATTATGATTATAATAATAATAATACAAATTAATAAGAAAGAAATTACATAATAATTAAAAACAGATACATGCTCTCGCAAATCTCAGAGGACACCTAATTTTAATTAAAGAGCATTTTTCCTCTCAGTATTTTAGTGTTCTTTTTCCCCCTCCTTTGCTTTCTGTTCGTCGATCTAATGAAGGAAAAGAAAGCGGCTGCATGAAGTAAAAATTATTTTACATAATCTGTGGAACAGCTGCAGTGTATTGCCAGTAACGAATCGTTATCGTGGTAGAAACGCCCGAAGGCCTAGGGTTTGTAATTGTTATCATCCATTGTTAGCACAGGTATGAGTTCGAACGAGGACTCTCCCATGTCTGCATTGCGATATCTAAAGGTAGTCACATGATTTGGTGAACAATTTGGAAAAAAAAAGAGGCACGTATCAAAATTCCGCAAAGACTAACAAATTAGCACAAGTCCTAAGTCTGCTTATTCATTCCAAATTGCACGAGAATAATAATGTGATTACTTGGTTACTTGAAAACATGCTACTGAGGGTTCTCTGTACATTTTTCCTTAGGCAGGTTGGTATTCTAAAAACCTTCAAACGTTTCTGAAAATATTCGCAAGCCCGCGGAAGGCTTCAGGTGATCTTCATATCCCTTTGAAATAGCTTGGACTACTGTCGGTAGTCATGAGTGTCTTCGTGCCAACATCGGACATCTTCGTAGTAACTGCACTCGTTTGTAATTTACACTGGTATTACATGAAAACTCTACTCTATTTTAGCCAATCAGAATCGAGAAATGTTTTTCAAGTGTTTTATTAAAACAATAATTATGTTTCTCCATACTGTTTGCATTATATTAAGCATACCTCAAGTCGTTCAGTTTCGCGTCCCATAAAGGCAACCCATGGAAGGGAACTGGTCCTGGGTTCCGTATGACAAGCTCCCCCACTGTTCCATCTTCTCTCTTGGGGATGTCACAAAGTACTTTTCCGCTCTTGCATGAAATCTGGAACTTCGACGACTTTATATCGACAGAACATGAGAAGTACATATTCAAAGGGCCACTGTCCGGATAAAAAAAAATAACAAATAACAAGTTCTGTTTGGTGTGAAGAATCACTGTGCTCCTTCTAGAGGATTTATGCCCGGGGGACCCGTATGTAGAAAGTACGGGGGTAATCTTCGTAACGGGAGAGTAACTGTTGTTCTAGAATTGATGCCTCTAAGGGGTGAACAAATTTTTAAGCCACGCCCACGAAGGGATTCTCTTCAAAATTTTCGACGTGTGTCCCCGTCCTTTTTAAATCGGAGGACCCCCCACCCCCGCTCCCCCAAAAAAAGTTATAAATAAAAAACTAGCAAAAACAAAATATTTCTTTCGTCGTTTTCGACCGTGCCTGTCTGGATTGTGCATAATTTGCGGGCATTTCTCATTTTAGTTTTCATCCCGCTTTTGGGAACACAACTGAAAAGAAGACTATCCTTAATGCCTCAACAGTTGACAGCTACCTTATGTACCTTTCTTTCGAAAATGAACCTTTTACTTTTGAATTTCATCTCGAGTTTAATTGTAGAATGAAACAGAACTTGGATCACTAAGTCATTTGTTTTTCTTGATAGCGTTTCAAAATAACGACGTAACTGAGGTTTATTTATAAAAAGTATTCTAGATCAACGGGATCTGAAAATGTAGTTCAAATAGTAGTATTTTTAAAAGTGATACGCACCCTTTAGCTCCGTCAAAGTCTATTTGGACTTCAGTAGGGCATTTATCTGGATGAAAAGAAATTTTCATCGTTTTCGCTTTGCAGATTACCGAGTCCAGTATTTCAAGCTCTGCATGGTATGATAATGTGTTCTCCTCTATTTTTAGTACCTGGTGAAGAAAAGTGAAGAGGTGTAACCGTTTAGCGAAATAATTTATACACAATTTAATTGCTGCCAAGGAGATAGTCCAGATGTGAATAGAGAGAAGAACAACAATCCTCAGCAGATAGATAATTGGTGCACGGGTTTCCTTTATTTTCCTATATCGATGCTCCTCTTGGCGGCCCTCCGAGCCGACGTAGCTTCGCTATAATACATGCGCAAAGCCATTTTTCTATATTTGTTAGCGGAAAACGCCTAATTCGACAACCTCTGGTCTCTCCCATTAATCAACTATGAAGTTATTCCCAAAGTTTGGCATGTAGAAAACGTAAGTTAATGCTAAATACGAAACGTTTTTGAGCAATGAAACTGTTTCTTACAAGTTTGGGAAATGACATCGATCCCTAAAACTAGAAGTTTTCTTTGGGAACCAATTCTGAGTGAGTTCGTGTTCTGCATCGCGACATAGGCAAAAGTAACATGAAGAGATATAGGTAAAGTCTTCATACCGGCCAAGTGGCCGATCAGGCTGCAGCTTATCCCGGTTTCCGTAGCATGAAGCGACTAGGAGTATTTCTACTCCTCCCTGGATGGGAGTCAAGACCATTGCAATGTTACCCAACTCGCCGGTACCCATTTATACACCTGGGTGAAGCCAGGAACTGGGAGAATAGACGCAATGTCCTGGCCAGGACACGAACCCGGACTGCTCGATGCCGGCGGAGACGAGCGCCGCACAAACCATGAGGCCACAAAGCTTCCCACATGACAAGATGCAGACTCACCTTAAGTACTTGGCAATTTTCACAGGATTCAGTTACCGCGAAGTTTTGTACCGAGAACAAACCAAATGTCTCCAGCGGATCAACCACTTGAACACTCTTAATGATCTCGCCTCCGAGTAGAACCGGTTCCCGATTTATGACTTGAAACAAGTCATCTGTTGACGAGATCCACATTTGAGAAGTTGACTTAAGCTCGTCCCAGTCTTTTTCACGCAGATGGAATGTCACGATATGTGTGTTGTCATCATATCGTAAGCTGTTGTAAATTACTGAAATGGCCTGCTTTACAGGTACACCCATAGCCAAATGCATCTTGAATAAAAGAAAAGAAATACATACCACATTTTGAATTGATGAATATAAAAACATTAATTAAGTTACGTTTATTACTGAGTCGTCAAATATCTTACACAAAGCGTCTCTGTTTATCAGACACTGACCAAGCTCTTGGAAACATATTAATTCTGTTAAATTCAACACAATTCTAACAGTTATCGATTTGGGATAAAAGCTGAACTTGAGAGCATAAAATCGAGAGACATCACTTAGGGGTGTTATCGATCAGTTAATATATACACACTCCTGTCGCCTTCAGGATCTTAGTGTTTTAAACAATCTGATTGGTTCGTTCTCTTGAGCTAATATACACCGGGTAACATTTAGATTTAGCTAGTACCACGTGACAATACATCAAGCAATAAGATCACTCAGCACGCAGGCTAATTTCTAAAACAATATATTTATGCATTTAGTACCTGGGGCTCGTTTCTCGTAAGCCCGAAAACTTTCCAGGTCTGTAAAGCTATAGGACGCTCTCGAACCTTACGATTAAAAAGCTGTTGTATTCACATACTCTTAATTTGAACGACGTTCCCTTCATACAAGAAGATTCAGGGGTATACACTTCTTAGATTTTAGATACAGATGAACTAAAATTGGCTTTACGCGCCCGACAAGTGTCCGGGTCTTTTAAGAAAGAGGCCCCTGGTCCCGAAGGTAACAGTTCTGTTTTCCCGAGAATCTCAATGCTTTCCGAGACACAGAAGAGCTCAGTTCCAACTTTAAATCATCCCCTGCAAGAATTAATCCGACCTTCCGAACAAAAGAGAACAATTTACTGTAATTAACTCACTTGTAACTGAAGTCGTTCAAACTCACTGTGCTGCCGCTCTATACAAATCATCGGGATAGGCGTTCCCTTAAACCAAGATGCGACCGATATCTTGGAGGATGCCTTTATTTTAACTATGGGCTCTAAACAAAAAATTAAACATAATCAAGTGGCTCAAAACAGTTTCTAGCACTTTCCAAGATTTACATTTTTAGGGCTCACTATAACCGCCCTTTATTAGTTGATGCTACAATTATGGTAATAAAAAACTCCCCAGTCATCGGTAAACGAGTTGTTATCGTTTGCATGTTACAATAGGTTACCAAATGTACATTAAAACCTGCCAAAAACACCCTTAATTTTAACTTTAAGTACTTATAGTCTATTATATTTCAAAAAACCGGTACAGTGAAGCTCAGTTTTACAATTAAAATTTAACAAGCAGTAAAGAATTCCTTTTTGCAAGGTTTAAAAAACATTTTAATTTTGCACTGTATGCGAGTCAAAACCACCTCAAATTTTCGTTTTTAAATTGGACTAGAACAGCTCTTAATTTGTTCCCTGTAAAACGTGATTAAGGTGATTCCCTAGAAATAACACTTAACGTTACATTCTTCAAATTTTTCGTGGTTGCTCCTTATAATGCAGTTATGCGAAATGTGCGATAAAAAAACATATGGCACGGTGCTCGTGTAAGAGTCATAACTCGTCAAAGGTTCGTCAATTAAAATCCGTGCAATGGTACCCATTAAGAAAAAAAAAAAAGGTCGTTTTTCTTTTTCTGAATGCCACTTCGTTTCGGGGTGTCATTCGCCAAACACGTGGAGTTAATATTAAAAAGTCTCAATAGATACATTGCATCGTCCAAAAGGAACAATTTGTTTTGTGTTTCTTGGCAAAAATGTACATCTTGAATCAGATTTGACAGAAAGTTTTTCTAGCGTGCGTCTTCTTGGGGTGGTAAGGTTCAGGTCACGAGTGAAAGGGTAAGTGAGCATTTTGGGCAGTGATGTTTTACCTGACCTTAAGTGAAAAGGCACTAAATTATAGACTAATTAAATGCAATGGAAAAGGTACCTTAAGGTGCTTGTTTAAGAGAAAACGAGCATTTACTTCGCTGTCGAGCTTGGCTTGAGAGATATCTCTTACGTTGTGTACCTGCACGCGCTTATCCGCGCACGCTAATAACGCGAAAATCGTGCGCACTAGGGATGCGCAATGCAATACTGAAGAATCACCTCAACTTTTGCTCCAGGGGCCCGTTTCTCGAAAGACCCGGTAACTTAACGGGCCTGATATGACATTTTGAAATGAAAGTCTCAAGAAAAGAAGGGTGTGTTCTGACCTCTAATGAAGTACATTTTGTTTCTTAAGCTGATAACTTTACTGTACAGTTTTCAAACCTTTTGAAACTCCTATCTGGAATGGAAAACAAAACAGCTTAACGGGCCCGGTAATTACCGGGAGCTTCGAGAAACGGACCCCAGGTGTCATAGAATTATTTTGTAAATACGTTAAAGGACTTGAAGTTATTGTTCACGGCTTTGTCCAAAGATGGTCGAAATTCCCGCAGCATTTCCCCTTTGTCATTTTCTGTGCATAGAATAGTTTTCAATTAAGTACCGTAAAACCAGAGCCAAAGTAATCACTCTAGCCAATCGCGAATCACAGAGAAGATACAGTGAACCAATCAAAACTCGAAGTGTATATGTGTAACACGTGACCAGCGAATAACAATTAGCTTGAATGAAAAAGACGGTGGCGCTATTTTTGTAAGCCAGTTAGTGCTGCGTAGTAATGTAAAACTAATTATTACTTTTCGACATTCAAGCGAAAACCACTCTTAATCACGTTACTTCCATTATATTATGATGAACTATTGACACCAATGTTTGTTTTTTTATTCTTGACACCAAGTTGCTTACAGATGCTTCAGTTTAATTTGTTAGTGTAAATAATTAACAATTATTCTTTGAAATCGAGGTAAATATTCTGCCACTATTCACCGAGATTGAGAAGAATAATTGTTTTAGTATATACACAGGAAGTGATCTCAACAACATTTCAGAAGGAAACCATTAAAAATCGATTTAATTGGCCTCTCAATTCATGCTCGGAAAACGTGCAAGCTGTACAAAGCATGCGTGAATTCGCGAAACTATTTACAGAATCTTTGAACATGGAAAATCTATAGTTAATCTTCGAAAAAACCTCCTGACAGTCTAGAATAATGGTCCTTAAACACCGTTCAAATCAGTGTGATTCAAAAGTATGCTTTATTCAAAAGTATGCTCTATTTTTGTTTGGCTTACGCATTATTCACTCGGTAGGGGGTGAATAATACTCATTAGCCAGAGATAGCGAACCAATCAGATTGCTTAAAACACCAAGATCACTGAGTGTGTATATACTAAGATAATAAGATCTCTTGCCTTACCTCGCTGGCTTCCTACAGATGCCTTTAACAAATTCCAAGACAGACCAAACTTTCTGTTGAAATCGGCGGGTAGCTCACTTTCAAGAAGATCAAATATCTGAGTGGCTGAAAGATAAGTTAACAACGCCAAATTTGTAACCCATAATATTCATGCATAAATCCAAACAAGATGGACGAAGGTAAAAGTTATGACAATACTCATATTCAGTTGGAGCCAGTCGGAGGTAGAAGCAATGACAGGAAATGTTCCTGCAAGATTAATAAATAAAGGTACAGTCTACCTATAAATATCTATCTGGTTTCATGTCATTTAGCATAAGTGTTTTAGAACACACTATGTAATTGTGCCCACTCTGCGCGGAGAAAAACGCAGGGCTGACATTTTGAGGCTATCTTGATGAGAACCGACAGTTCCAAACAATAATCTGTTTTGTACCCTCAAATTCCCCAACATTATTAAGGTCCATATATTCACTAATTAAGCTCAACATAACCAGGAGCTCATCACAAGTAGCGTGCAACTCCCATACTAAGACTATGACATTTTGGATCAATATCAGTATCTGGGCAACTGCGCACCTACCCCTCCCCTAACCCAACAATAACACTAACTTATTAACTTATTATAACATGTTGGGTTTGGGGAGGGGTGAGTGCGCAGTTGCCCAGATACTGATATTGATCCGACATTTTTACAGAACGGTTTATTTTTAGGCTTTTCTTTCTGGCGAAATAGGTCAATCCCGCTGTACATAAGCCCGCATCCGTAAAAAAAAGAACTGGCGGTACGTCTCAGGTAGACATGTCGACATAACAAAATACGCTAATGAAAACTTAGTTGAATATTAAGTCCATGCTTCTGGTTGGTCACTGAGATCTCTGCGGGGGTGTGAATTTTCGCTAAACTCAAGTGAAAAACACGTCGGTCTGTGACAACGCCATGACAGGCATATGAAATAGTTGCTCGCTCCTTGTGAAGGGCTCCTGACATAACCTCCTCCTTTGATTAATGGTTGTATCTGATGAATAATTCGAAGGAGGGTCAGTGGAGAGGGTGATCGGACACCAAACATCTGACGTGTTTCGTTCAGCAGATTGAAGCACCGCTCAGCTAGCCGCAGTAGGGCTTGTACAACGTCACTGGTTTTATCTGCAATAGCCAAAGTTCGTATAACACTTAACAATTGGAAGAACAGCAAACAATAGTTGATGATAATGATAGTGATCAATCTTATGTAAATGAGTAGAGTGTATAATAGAGCAGTTTTCAATTGAGTGCATGTCTTAGACTAACACCAAAACCAAACTAATAACTAGCCAATCACAAAGGACATAGACAATCCAATAAACGAGTCAAAACTCATAGTAATTACACGTACCTGAAAAAAGGAAGAAATTATAACATATAGTGCTGTCGCGCATTCGCCAGCATGTGAATAGTGAACGCAAACTAGGCGAATATTTTTTTTCCTCCACATTTTAAAACGGGTTTTCAAAGAGTATTCGGGAGAGTATTCGAACCATTTCTACGGAGTTTCCAAAGTGTTACCACATTCTAAAGGGTTTCAAAGCGTTTCAAAGTTCCAAGAATTGCTTCACATATTCTGAGAAACAAATCGGCTTTAGTCATGGAAATTTGTACAACCTTCGCTTGCATTCAAACCCTTCGCCCTTCGCATTCAAAGTTCTTTCGAATCGAAAGAGCCTTGATTTCGATTACTTGAAATCGAGGTTCTCAAATGAACCTGGCTTCTGGCGCAAGGAACCCAGACTCCAGGCTAGTCACGTACGCGACCGAAATTAGTCTGCTGCGAAGCCTGGTGGCTTCGCAGCAATAAACACCGGTGAAATACCAAGTGAGCTTTCGCGTGAAAACTTCATATCTTCACACGTGAAAATAACATGTTATCTTCACCGTCGTTATGGTTATATAATAAATTGCGCCTCTTTCACTGGTGTTTATATAACAAACATATTATCTATATAATTTGTGAAATTAGTAGAGGTGAGAGAGAGTACAAATAAAAATTGTTGTTGCTGCTGCTGCTGCTGTTGTTGTTGTTGTTACTGTTGATATAGCATTTATAGTTAATACATTATGAAATAACGTAAATTGGAGGCTTAAATAAAGTGTTTTTTACCTATCGTCAGCACCGTCCTTTTAGAATCCGCTTTTACCCAGCAAAGAATCTCTTCTTTACTTTGAATTGTGGCCGGCAGTTTACTGTACCAATAAAATAATAAAAAAAGGAAATTTATCGTTACCTAGAGGAATAAATGATTTTATGCGCCTGGCAATGCTGGTTAATGTTTTACTGACTAGGATCAGTTTACATACGGGACTCTAGAGAGAGGCATAAATAACAGATCTAGAAGAAGCTTGACTAAGCTAAATTGATGGAGTTGGATTTGGTTTTGTGAATGTCTGTCGATGATCCAAAACTTTAAAGTAGACACGGCGCTCTGTTTACGTTCAAGTGAAAATCCTAAAACAAATATGTCTTTGATTGCTAAAAACTGAATGTATTTGGCTGTCAAATTCCCCTTTTATTATATGACCGAGGAAATAACTTCCTTTTTGATTGGCTGAGAGCAGGCCAAGTTAGCGATAATTCCCACGCTGCAGCACTGATAAATTAAGACCAATTAACATTTGAGGGTTCGCGAGTTTCTCAGTCAAAAAATGATGACGAGTGATAGTAGGAAACCTCGAGCAATTAGGGATTTACACTAATAGCGTGATAACTGAAAATTATTTCAAATCGCTCGCCCCTAAAAGTTCTTTCAATGTTGAGAAAATTTTCAAATATCACTCGAATTGTAAATCCTAAACTTCACTCGTACTCATTCAATTACCCATGGCAGGGCAAGATCGACCATGAAAAGCTCGGATTCAGACTACTTGAACTAGACTCCATTGCTCTAACTGTAGGGTCTGACCGCATCTCCCACAACGTAAGGGATTGTTAGACTAAAAACACCTGAGAACTTAACTCTCGCGTACCTGCTTCCCAACTCAAGGTCAACAGCCAGCTTCAAACCAAGAACTGTCGGGAGAAGAGGCAGCGGAACACCAACGCATTTGTTGTAATATTCCTCCATATTTTTACAATCATCACTCCATAACATGCTTGAAGTGAACAAGAGAGACGTATTTGGCCTAGAGGAGAAAAGCAACATAACTACAGTAACCTTTTTGAGGTAACGACCCTCCAAGAGTAGCATTCTCCCGAAGACAAAGATAATAGTTTTACAGTTTTTATTATTAATAATATTCAACATTGCTGGTAAATCCTCAAAATAGTCCCCTTCCTCGAAGGAAATCTGACTATCCTTAGTTCACTCTCTAGGAAATAGCTATCGTTTATTTCGACACAACCGGTTTCGAAGTCATATAAACACACCATTTACATGACGTTTTCCTGGTTTAAGCATAAACTACCATTGTTTTCGCTCAGTCCTTCAAGTCACGCACCGTTCGACTACCCTAAGAGCAATCAGCCTTCTTGTAGTATTGAGAAAATTGCGACAACAGCAACTAATATTTCTCTTCACATACAATTTTAGCCTTGGGGCACAGCAAACGAGAACATTCAGCAAGCCGATGTGATCGCTGACATTACTGGTGTCGATGACGTCAAACAACATTTCTCGTGGGAGACCGCTAGTACACAGGGCAAGCGCATCGCCATTCCACAGTGTAACCTGGCAACAAAGACAAATACTAAAAGATAAGTTCAATAGCTCACGCTGATAGCTACCAGTAACTAGTTTAGTGTAATTGACCCCAGTGTGGACTGGCTTTGAGAAAGACTTGCTAACGATATCATTCTTTCTCATGACTGATCTCATGCACACACTGGATTTCACTTAGCAATCTGAGCTCAAGTCATCAGGGGCCAGAATTAATAGGAGTTTACAGGAACTTTGTCTCGGTAAATTCGCTCATACTTTTTCTTTGCGATGTTCGTAAATACCTTTTAATTCAAACTGAAGAAAACCGCTGAAGAAGAAAAACGACAAAGAGTTTGTGCTAAATGGTTTCAAGTTCAGTGTTCGCAAAATACCTAAACATAATGAGACGATAATCATAATTAAACACAAAGTACCGAGTTAGTGTGGCAAGTTCATGTAAGTTGTTGTTTCGAGTTTGATGATGGGACTTTCATCTCCCCAACCTCTGCCATCGCATTTCCACCACCTCCACCACCGGCCCGTCCCCGTACCCCCGCCGCCACCATCAGCTACTACAGCCACCGCCGCTGCTCAGGCTTGCGTCTTGATTCTGACTTAAACATTTATCTCAGGATGTGTAGCTTTGATTTACACCCCTCCCCCTTTCCCAAGCACCACCACTACTAAGTGTCACCACCACCCTCGCCGTAGTCTGTTCATGTTCGCGTTATGACAGTCACGTTAACATTTCTCTTAGTGCGTCTAGTACTAGATGCTTCTCCTCCCCAGCCCCGTTTCCCCGACTTTATTTTGTTCTGAGAGCATAGTTATAGGGCGGATTCTACGATGGAAAGATGACTTGCCTTCAAAGTTGCTGTGTGACTCTTCCTTAGTTCCTGAAAGCGTTTCACCCACAACACTAGATGTTCCTTGCAAGCAGCAGTCAACGATTTACATTCAGGTTCGAGGTCTTGTCTTAAAAGAGAAAAACAATCGTTTCTCGCCATGAGTACATACACAAATGTGTTTCCTTTAAAAATATTCAAAGTTGAAAATTTGTCTTTCGAGCTGGTTATCACCATCTTAAGCTGAATGCGGTAGAACGAAGAAAAATATACTGTCGATAGTGATAAATATTCAAAAATAACCCGCATATATAGTGTTTAATTTACCAGCAGGTATACCGACTACCTGTGCTTTGTAGTGTTGTGACAGAAAAAGAATAGCAACATTTTTTTCCTATGGAAATTAAAGATATTTACTTCTTTAGGGAGTTCAATTAGCCTTGAAATCACAAAATCGAATTACGGTATATTATCGTAACGAAAATCATTATTTGTCAAGTACACAATCAGCCAAACAAATAAAACTGCCGACAACCGTGATAAAATTTCACAGTTCAGATGAACTGACGTAAAGTATTTCTAATTCTTTTTTCTTTTATCTTTTGCGGTTTCCACGCACATAATCTTTAATTGTTTTCTTAACCATATATATGCGTGTGTATATTTCTCTTTCTCTTTTACATGTGCTATAAATAGTGCATACTAAAAAACGTTGAGCACAGTTGAGTTTCCATTCGAAATAATCGGACGAGTAGAGGTGTCCTTTTTGCCGCTGGTAATGGATAGCGATGGACACGATAGCGGCAATTTTGCAATGAGACGTTCGTTCAACATCAGGTATTTCCGGGTCGGGCTGAATTAAGGAACTTCGTTATTTTAACGTTTACAAAGTATCAGTTGTAATAATGCGGCCGTCTTTTAGACAAAGTTCACTTATACAAAAGTGAAACTAGACGA
Organism: Platygyra sinensis; assembly: GCA_019787425.1. Taxonomy (NCBI): domain Eukaryota; kingdom Metazoa; phylum Cnidaria; class Anthozoa; order Scleractinia; family Merulinidae; genus Platygyra; species Platygyra sinensis. The sequence goes on from JAHPZR010014076.1 coordinate 66,179, forward strand.
AATCGCTCACATAAAGTAATTGCTAAAAAACTTGTCGATGAGGCAGTAGTGGTAACCTTGACTTGTACGTGCAGTGGCTCACCTTTCAAGAGGCGGATAGCTTTCGAACGGACAAGAACTATAGTGCTGCTTCCACTTATGAACATATGGACGAATCAAGGTTGGGTTTGTCTTATCCGATTCATCGCTTGTGGAACCTTCGCTGAACCAGTGCTTTATTTCGTCGTAAAGTGGATTTGTTGACGTTGGTTCACAAAAATGGTCTAGTGCTTCTTCATAAATCAACTTTACCATTTGTTTCAGCACAGACAAGCAATGCACATCACGACTGAATTTCATTTCTCTGTGTCTATCCTCGATTAGTCTGTTTCTGCTTTCTTTTATGCTTTTTACGTCAAGATCGAGATCCCTCCAGTCTTTCCAAATGTCGCGACATTCCATAAGTATGGCGCTATTTTGAAACTTCAAAACACTCTCGCCGCTGTCAAAATCCGTCTCCAGCAACTTAGAAAGTACATTACACAGCCTGTCAAAATGATCTTTCGATAGCGCAAGGTTATACCATATATTCCACAGGAAGTCCACATCAGCTGGGATATCAGGATTTATTGCACAGGCGGTTTCAACAAGCACAGCATTGCGAGCAACCACCGATGGATCGTAATCGTTCAAATGAAAATTTAAACTTTCAGGACGCTCGAGTCGTTTTCTCAAAGAAAGGTCTGATACAGTGCACAAAACGTTCCTTATATCACCAGAGGCTAATAGCAGCAAGTCTAAATGTTGATCTTTTGAGGTTCCCAGCAGCTCCGTTAGGTTTCGAGCTCTCGTATTCCCCATAGCGTAAGTGTATAGACCCGTAGGATAAAGAATCGTTCCCGCTGGATTATGAAAACTCAACACTGGAACACCCTGGCTGTCGTATCTTGCCATAGCGGTTGAAAATCGAAGGAGTTAGAAATACATAAAAGCTACCTTTTTTATAACATAATAGAAATTTTCTTGCAAACTGTACATGTAAATGTTAGCTCTGACTTCTGAGAACTACACTATGAGGCCAAATTCTTAGAATTCGGTCCGCGAGAGACCTGGGTTCTAAATCATCGAGCACGTACTGAAAACCGTTCAAGCGTTCTCGAAAACAGGGCAGCGTAAATCGCGTGATGTCCGTCGACATCTCCCCTTTAACGACGAATCACAAGCGTTCAGTTTTACTTTTTTTAACATTTAACGTTGCAGCAGGTACGGCGAAGGCTGAGTCCGCTTAACAAGATAGAGGGATAGTCCACAGTTGGTGACCGAGGGGTGGGGAGGGTGAATGA
>JAHPZR010014078.1:5000-16593 GCA_019787425.1 Platygyra sinensis
TCTGTTGTTCCAATGTCTTAATGTTATGTTATAAAACGAATGGTAAACGCCATAGCGTGCATTATTGAGTTATGGATGCACTTGGGAAGTTTGCTAAGCACTCAAAAAGCTAGAGTTGCTCTCGGCTGTCGCCTCGTGAGACTCTTACCCTTCTTTCGTGCTTAGCAACCTCCCGCGTGCCTTCATACCTCAATATTGCACGCTATGGCGTTTACCATTTGTTAATTATGGACTTGGTTCAGATAGCTTTTTGCCTGCAGGGCAATTTTTTAATCCTGTCGATAAATGCTGACTTAGAGTATTTGTTACGATTTGCTTTTTAACGGGAAACTCTCAGACCGAGAACTTGCCGAACTGACCGATCGCGAGCGAGACCGAGCTCACTACGGCAAGGCCGAGGTATGAAATTTTCCCGCAAAGACCCATCGTTTGAGATTAATAAATTGTTTATTAATATGACTTGTTTGCTTTGTTTTTGCAGGCCCGTAATTAGCCCGTGGGCATTAAGGGGAGGAAAAATGTCCTAGGTTTAGCCAAACAGAGCTCGCGTTATATCGACTACAAACAGAAGCCACATATTAATAATTATTATTCAACAAATTGTAACACTATCCAAATATGGTCATGATGCTCTCGATATCTGTCATCCGTAGGTAACAGATATCGGGCGATATACGTAGCTTCGTACGTGGGCAGAAAAAGTGACGTGAAAAAATGTCGACAGAAAGGTTTAAAAATGTTACGAGCTTGGTAATCAATTTTGTTATCAATTTGTTGAATAATAAAACAATTATCCTGCTCAATCTCGCGGAATATCGTCTGATTTTAGCCGACTCGGCCTACGGCCTCGTCGGCTAAGTATCAGACGATATTCCGCGCGATTTCGCAGGATAATTGTTAAATACTAAGTAATCCTGGTGATTATCAATCGTTTAGACAAGAGCTGTCGGAGCCGTATTGATGTCATAGACAAAGATATTTCTCTTCTCTGGAAAAGCTAGTTGACTTCTCGTGTAAGGATTTTCTGTCAGATGGGAACTGAAAAAGCAACCTTGTGACCGTAAAAAAAGACTACTACAAAGGCAAAGATTGTACACACTTAGAGAACGCCTGTCTATCACTTAAATGTTTTAATTCCCGTAAGATGTTGCTGATAATGAGCAGAGGTTTTATGGAATAATGACAAGAACTCTAAGTTGTAAGCCACCTTATATAGATTTAATTCAAACCTTTTAATCTCTTTCAGCAAATGCCAACTCGGTACTGGCAAGTTCAGGTAACTATAATATTTAGATATAGAAAAGAATGTGGCAATAACGCTGTTTAAAACTGGCCATCATTTGTTTCCACATATCGGACTTAAGATTATCTTCCAAGAGCTCAACATTTCCAACCTTGTAAAGTTTTGGGAAGGAGAACAAACTTCCAAGTCAACTGCTTAATTTCTCGATAAGAAAGAGATATTTGTTTTCTGGCATGAGGAAGGTACATGCAGACTTGATTAACTTTACGTTATCGCAAAAGAGATCAAAGATTTCAAAAACAAAAAACACAAATGAAGCTTTGCTTTTTGACCAGGATCGAAATTCTTCAAGACAAAACTAAATCCTTGATAAATTAAAGACAACAGCATTATTTCAAATTTTGTCGAGCATTTAACTAACGTTTTGTTTCCTCTTCAAGTGGATGGCTGCAATAATTACTCAGTTCTTAGTGAAGCAGACCGCGCACAAGGAAACGCATTGCAGCCGCATACCGGTTGCGATTGGAATTTAGTAACTGGTTGGTACCGTTTTCAAGGAGCTGCTGGGGACCGCATGTCAGACAAATGTGTTCATATATCTCGTTGCGGCACTCGCCACCCAGGTTGGCTAGATGGTGCTCACCCCACAATCGCCGATGGTGTGGTAACACGCACAGTCTGTTTTAGTTGGACAAGAAGCTGTTGTTTGTGGCGTAACACAATAAAAGTGAAGAACTGCAGTTCTTATTACGTCTACGAGTTACACCGGCCACGTTGGTGTAATTCCCGCTATTGTGGTGACGCCGGCGCTGGTAAGTTGATTCGCGATGAATTCATTATGACTTGCTAGAGAAATTCTAAAAGTGATTAAATTATTTCATTAGGTGCCACGGAGTCTGCAGCAATATATAATTGAGCATTTCCCATGTTTCTTTTCTCACAAATTTATGCATAGCTTTCCGATGTTGACAGCTAACCGACGTAGTTCATAGGGTACACATGCACTTCTCCTACCTCACGCAAGAGACCATGATCTGAGAGAACACATCCTCCACACATGGGCCTCTTCGAATGATAATCTTTTTCGATCTAATTTGAGCGCGTGATCTAGCTGCAAGGCTATTTTAGGAAAGACACTTGATTGGCCAATTTAAATGACGTAATAACATTGAGGTTTAATTTTAACAGTTAGCGATAATCAAATATGCAAAAACCTTGCGCCAGGATTTTTGAAGCGCATTTCGTAAGGTCAGAGGAAGAATAATTCTGTCTGGCGCTTTGAAAAAGCTGTCCAAAAGGAATCTTTTTCGCTTTAAGCCGTTCAGTACTTTTCGAGAAACGACTTAAGAATGTGTTAATAATGCATTTCTTGTCAGCAGCGGGATCTCCTAATGTGAACCAGTCATCCAGAGGGATGACAAGACTGATTTCCAAAGTAAACTCAGGAGAAACCCATAGAATATAATTTTCCTGCCCAGCACTCTCAAAAGTCTTTCCAAATAGGTCTCTCTCGATCCAAACGATGTGGTAGTTCCAGAGAAGCACTTTTTTCGCCTTGGACATCCAAACTCTGATAAATATTAGGTATCATTATTATTCATTTAAAATATTTTCCCGTTAACCACACGCATAATTCACCATAACCAGCTGCTGTTGACCAAACAGTGAATCAATGACGTCAAAAGTGCAGCCCGCTGCAAATTATTGAATCGATGACGTTAAATTGATGTCAAAAGTGCAGCTCGCTGCAGATTATTGAACCGTTGACCGAGAAAACCTGTGAACATTGTTGTGTTATTTTTGGTGAGAGGAAAAACAAAGAACGAAATGGCGAAACTCCTTTAGGAACGGGGAAATATTTTGTATGGATAATAAAGCAATTTTTGAATTCTGCTTTTGTAGGATATAAAGAATTCTGCTGATCTCGGAGGGTGTTACCCACCCCGGCCTTCGGCCTCTGTGGATAACACCCTCCTTGATCTGCAGAATTCTTCATATCCTACTCAGCCTCATTCAATATTTGCTAAATATTACACAGCAATTTCGAAATTAAATATGCAAAACTTTGCACCGAAATTTCCGGAGTGAAAGTTCTACCAAACGGGAAACAAGTATTTAGCTGCCCTGCGCTTTGAATAACCCTTGGAAAGAGATGTTTTTCGATTTAATCCGCTCAGTACTTTTCCAGATACGACTTTCGTGCGTGTTTATTGGAATACAATTCTTGTTAGCAGCCACCGCTTTGCGCCTCTTGATAATAAGTCATGCAGCGAAATGACATGCAGCCACTATGACGAAAATCGCATCTTTTCTATCGAAGCCATTTTAAAACATAAACAAGTAGCTTGCATGAGAATAAAAAATGCTGTTTACTATTTTCAAATATCTCATTTTGTTCTAGAGATATTCTATAGTTTTTAAAATATGCAAATTAGCAAAGTGATAACATCATATACTCAATCAAATTTTGATCAAATTTGATAAAAAAAGGATATCTCAGCCAATTTGCATCAGAAACGTTTGAATCGTTGCGTAAGCTTCTACTGAATGTGATTCACAATTGAGCTTATCAGTTTTGCTACCATGACAATATATTGGGTTCCAGTCCTCCCCAATATTATAGGTATTTCTGGCCACCTTTCATATTTGCAAATGGTGCCTTATATACATGATCCAACAAGCATAGAAATATATTAGCTTGGGTTGGTGGCCTTGTTTAACGTTTTTCGAGCTGAAAACCACTTAGTTATTGAACTCTTAGGTGTGTTTTCTGTAGAACTATTAGCCTACAAAGTGTCAATGGTCTGCGCTGCAAATTGGCCAAGATAGCTTGTAATATTGGGTTTGGTGTATGACATCATTAGTCATCTCATTTGCATATTTTAAATGTTTCTGTGACTGTTTGACGCTTGCGTGACATTTGCGTGACGTTTAAAAGTTTATTTTTCGTTTAATATTACTCTTTTTCTTTTCACTTAATGATCACATTGATTGACATTGAAATTTGAGCAACTTGATGTTTGTAATGATGTTCTTTACACGTGTCGTGTCGGCGGTATGGATAAGGATACCTTTCCCGTTTTTAAAGGTTTCTTCAGTTTGATTTAACTCTGGAATCCCATCACGAAGTAAAGGCCTGTTTACATGGAGGTGGGGGACCCCAGGTAGGTGAGGTAACCCGCCTAGGTGGGGTAACCCGCCTCTCCATATAATCTCTCATTTTTATTTGATCATGTTTACATGATAGTTGGGGTAACCCGCCTACGCGGGTTGCCCGGTGTGCCAGGTAGGGTAACCCTGTCAGCCGGGGTCGCATTTTGCCATGTAAACGACTTAAGGTGGGGTAATCCGCCTAGCCGGGGTCGAGTTCATGTTACATTTGCAAGCGTTCCAAAGTGCGCCAAATTAAAAAAAGTAAAAAGCCACAGCACTGAAATGTTGCAGCGAGACCAGATAATGAGAGGAAAAGAACACTGACTGCCAAAATGAGTCGTTTGCCCGCCATTTTCTCTGTTTACATGCCTAGCAACCAAGCAACGTCTAGTAACGTCACCCCGTGACCCCGTAGTTGTAAGTTTGCATGTAAACGCGGGCCATTTTTCGACCACGGCTAGGCAGGTTACCTCACCTACCTGGGGTCCCCCACCTCCATGTAAACAGGCCCTACGTCAGTTGTTTAAAGTTATAATATCCGTTTTCTTAGACTTTGTTCGGACAATTGTTCCTTTGATTTCTGCCAGTGTAATTTCTGTAATCAACCGCATGTGATTGATAATTGTGTAATACCGCATGGTTTTCTCAGTTAAATCTGTTCATAATTTCAGGTTAATGCGATGTACTTAGGCCCTTACTTTCGGTTTGTTCTATTGTGTAAGAATGTTATTTGCTTTACCTGCTTCAGATCGAATATAGATCTTGTAAAATTTCTGCGATTCGGGATTGTTCAGAGTTACGGGTAACTTGATTCTTTCGCGGTTTTCGTCCGACAGAACGTTTTTCGAGCTGAAAACCACTAAGTTATTGAAATCCAGTAGGTGGGGACTGGAAAAGAGTGAGTTGCCATGGGAAAGAGATTTTTTTATAGCCGTAGGTGTGTTTTCTGTAGAACTATTAGCCTACCAAGTTTCAATGGTCTGCGCTGCAAATTGGCCAAGATAGCTCTATTCATATACATGCTGTAATATTGGGTTTAGTGTATGACATCATTAGTCATCTCATTTGCATATTTTAACCATTTTCAAACTTCAACATCTCCGGAACTCAACGCAGGTATTTGCAAACAGTAAACGGCGTCTTCATTCTTTCATAGAATTCTTTGTGATAGACCTAAAAGATCAAGAGGTAAAAATTTGATCATATTGGCACTATATAGAAGATAATTTTCTGCCTGGCTCTTTGGAAATGCTCTTCAAAGAGACCTCTCTAGATCCAAACGTTACAGTAAGTCCGGAGAAGCACCTTCTCTCGACGTGGTCATGCAAACGAGGTAAATATCACTGAGCACTTCCGAAATTAAAAATACAAACATTTGCACCGGTGTTCTTGGGGCGAAAGTTCTAACAAACACGAAACAAGTATTTCAGCTGTCTTGCGCTTTAAAATACCTTTCGAAAGAGATCCTTTTCCCTTCAATCCGTGAAACAACTTTCAAGTAGGTTAGAAATTCAAGTCTTGGCACTTTTGTGTTAAGCATTCATGATCATCATTCATGCAGGGAATGACACGAATTCTATTTTACGGCTCTGGAAAAGCACGTATAATTTTCCAGCCAAGTTCGGAAAATGATTTCTAATGCTAACAGTGCGGCAGTTCAAAACAAACTTATTATATCCTCTTAACTCGCTAAGCTTTAAATTTCTTATTTAGATGGACATGACCTGATGACCGTTGCCCATCGCGTGCGTGATCATGGGACCGAGACTAAAAATAACTTTGACAGCATGACGCGAACTTAAGGCGGGGGTAAACCTGAATAGGAGTGAAATTTGAAGTATAATTAAGAGGGAATTATTAGGATTAAAAGAGGTTTGAAACACTACCAGACAGTAGACCCCCTCCAAAAAGAGTCCCAGGTTGGTAGGGGACTGTTTGGTATCCGTCTACTAATTCTTCACTTCAAATTTCAATTTTCCAAATCCATCAAATCTTTAACAATTCATATTTTCCTCGATTTAACCTATCCTTTGAGAAAAAATCTCTCTTTCCCAAAACACCTAAAAATCACCCAAAAATTTACACAAAACTGCCAAATAGTGGACAACGTAATAAGCAGAGGGATTTGGCGTCGCTTGAAACGTGACCGAGATATTGGCAGAAAGGCCGTGTTAAGCGACGTGAAAACAGCCTTCACGTTGACCCCCGCCTTAAAGGGGCTCAGTCACGGCATCTTGAGTTATTTTCAACATCGAAAAAAATAACCGTTAAATTGAAGGAAACCTTAAAATAACACTTTGTAAAGATAGAAAAACATCAAAGAGACGATAATAAACCATAAAGGAACAAGGATGGTTAAGGATACGATGGAGAAGATTGACGCGGATTGCAAACAACGAGTTTGAAAAGTTTTCCTAAGCTTTTCAAACGTGACTGAGCCCCTTTAAATACGGAGCGATCCTTTATAACGAGGCTGAGGTGTTCAGCGAGTCAATCACAAATCCCAACGGACGGCCAATGCTCCCTTTGATTGGGTTATTCATTAAAGTCTAATTTGAGCGATTTGCCACAGGATTCTGATTTTCTGCCGGTTTTCTGCGGTTTAGAAATAAATTTGAAAACTAAAATTCGTAAAAAAAAAAAAAAAAAAGTACAAAAAGACTGCGAAGGTAATATATTTTATCTACGGTAAAATGATTATTCTTCAACCAGTTATCTAAAAGAGCTTCCTAAGGTCAACATTAGCTGCTGTACTCTTGCAGCTAAAACTCAGTCGACCTTTTATCTTTTTACTCAGTTGTTTTATGGCATTCAGCCTTGAGTCTAACATTTCCTTTCTAACGTCAATTTTCAGGCTGAATCTCACTTTGCCATTTTTTTTAAGTTCTGTTGTTCCATCGTAGTACTTGTTGTTTTTAATTTCTTTGCTCTGAATATGGAATAGTTTGAGGAATAACTCAGTGTTCAATTTGCATTTTTTTTTTGCACCATCATAACGCCAATAAATCTGACTAATTTGAATTAGTATAAATCTACTAGCGTTCTATCACGAATGCCGTTCTCTGATTGGCTACGGTACTCACTATCTATTCTGTGATAAATAGTAAGTAGCGTAACAGTGCGCTTGTTAACAAAATGACGGCCGTTTCTTGGCGTTTTCGAAGTGTTGAGATGAGGATTTAGATTAATTTTTTAACGACTAGTAGATTTATACTAAAACAATTAGATTATGAGCACGAAATTTCTATCGCGCGATGGTTGACTCGGGCTGCGCCCTCGTCAACTATCACGCGATAGAGATCTCGAACTCATAATCTAATTGTTAAATATCCCACCAAAATCTGTCTGTGTTCACAGGCTAACCAAAATCACCTCTTACGAGATGTCGTTTCGTTCTCAGCATGCTGAGATAAATGGAAACAGAGTGCTACCAGGCATCAGCTTTGTTATTTTAGTTAGCGGCGAAATTTGAATGTTCCACGTACAGCGACCACGAAGATAATTCATCGTTTTTGGTGTTTCAAAGCCATCATCTTAAGTGTTAATATGTGTTATATTTTCACTGTATTTTTATTATTTACCTTATGTTATTCTACGTAAATGACTCCGTTGGTTCGACGACAAAACGCTTTTTCTCCACGACTTCTACCTTGCATACGGCTGGCGCGCGGGAAATTTCAATTGACCAAACAGCATTCAGCGGGCGGGAAAAATTTTAGTGTCCTGACGTCAAGTTAACAAGTCAGGAAAGGCACTGAAATCAAGCCTCTTTTCTCACTGGAAATTGCATTAAATATGCACAAAAAGGGACTTGCAATTTCAAAAACCATATCCGATTGTAAAAAGTGAAAAATATGAAAACTTTTGTGCCTCCAAACTGTTAATTTAGCGCCAAAAACGGACCGCCGGCGTTCGGCATGGCACCTCGCTCGTAGTTCGTCGAGTGTCGTCAGGTAGGCCAATAGTTGTGTTATTTTGAACAAAATATGCTTATCCTCGCCAAATTAAACCCGGAATTCTCAAGTTAACTACTAGTAGAGGCCACAGCAACTTACTCACTGTGTTTAGTTTTGTTAATTGCGAAGAAAAAGGCTATTATCGTGTCGTTTCGGTAGGACAGCTAACTTTTGACTGCCGCTCGTACTGCGGGCGCAGCTGCCGTATGCAAGGATGTTATGCGACCGTTATTCTGGCTTTTCACCATTGCACAGGAAAGCCAATACATTGCTCCAAGAGGGCGTGTCCTTGCCTTTTATAAGATCGCTCCGTATTAAACATAGATTGAAAAAGATTATCATAGGGTACGGAGATGTCTTCTCTCATCTTAGACTAATTAATTAATCGAAATTAATTCAATAAAAGTTTATAAAGTATGCACTTCAGCGCCATAGGCCCATAGTGACATATAGCCTGAGTGCCTTAGCGGTAGGCAGCCCCCCAAACCATCCCAATAGTGCACTGTGTTCGTCACTGAAAACAGCAGAAAAAAAAAAAATTTCCCATGTTTTCTGGTTTTTTTTGCTAGGCAAGTCTCACCCTTGAGTATTTATAGCACTCTCCTTCTACTAAATGCTGGTAACGACTATAGAATACAGAAAATAGCATTCGTGGGTATTCCAGTTTATTCGTGTGATATTGCAAACCGCCTTCACGCGTGCGTAAAGTGCGACCTGGCAAAGTCGAGATTTTAATTTGCGCATAGGAAGCCAGCGCTAAAAATTCCTTAACAACGAAGCTGCTATCTCAAAAACTGATCCGGTGACACTACTTATTTAATGCAAAAACTTATTTAACAGTGAAGGCGGAACACATGTGCAAAATTGTTACAAAAAAGATTCTGAAGTGAAATTTTCTTATCTTGAAATTTCCATTTCTTTCTTTCTTTCTTTTTTTTTCAATTCAGGCAAAATATACTTCACAGAATTCTTTTCTAATTGTGCCTATTTCTTCTGCTTTGTGACCGCATGCCAGACAAATGTGTTCTTAGATTTCGCTGCGGTACCATAGCATTTCGCATGTTTCTTTTGTAACAAATTCATGCATAGCTTCGCGATGTCGACAGTTAACTGACGAAGATAATATGGTACACATCCACCTCTCCTACCTCACCCCATGCCAATCACTTCCTAGCCCCTAGACAAATTAATTAATCGAAATTAATTCAATAAACAAACACATAAAGTTTGCACTTTAACGCCATTGGGCCATAGTGACATATAACCTTAGTGCCTTGGCGGAAGGCAGTCCACAAAACCATCCCAATAGTGCACTCTGTACTAAAAAAAAAGCCGAGAAAAAAAATCCCCACTCTTCCAGTTTTCTTCGTCTTTTTTTTCTAGGCAAGTCTCACCCTCGGGTATTTATGGTACTCGTCTTTTACTATATGGTAGTAACGACTACAGAAATAAATAAAATACTATTCGCGTATATTCGCGTGGAATTGTGGGCTTAACCGATCAGGAAACCGCCCTCACGCACTCGCAAAGTGTGATCTTGCAAAACGATAATTTAATTTGCGCGCACGACGCGCACTAAACAATCCTTATCCTCAAAGCTAATATCTCAAAAACTGATCAGGTGACCCAAAAAATTATTTAACACCAAAGAGGAATGCATGTGCGAAATTGTAAAAAAAAGACTGTGAAGTGAAATTTTCCAATCTTGAAATTTCCATTTTTTTTTAATTTAGGCAGAATCTACTTCACAGAATTGTTTTCTAATTGTTCCTAACGTTCCGAACATCCAAGACAACTGCTTGCTTGCTCGATAAGAAAGAGTAATGTAATCTTTGACTTGAGGAAGGTACATGTAGTTGAGAATATAAAGTTTGATTTATCACAAAAAAAGATCAAAAAAAGATTTAAAAAATTACTTACTTTGCCTTCTACTGAAGGATAATCTGCAGTTATGACGTCACGGGCGCTGATCTCGAAAACTCGCTTTCTGGCAACCGGAAAAGATTTAGAGAGATCCAGTGGTTATTACGTATACTAAAGACGTCTTATTGCAATCTTGTAGTAATGCCGGTGCTGGTAAGTTGCATTCATAACTTGGAGTTTGATTCTGAGGGGGCCAAGGAGGAAACAGATAAGCTTATATGAGAAGCCTAAATAAAGATAAGATAATGTGTAACTTACTGATATAGCTTTACCTATAACTGTAAATAAGTGGTGCAGACTGCTTAAAAAAAACACCACCATAGGCACCTTTGGAGGGGAAGGGGGGTTACTTTCTTGCCCGAAATAAAATTACCCAATGCCCGAGAGGGTGGGGCTTGAAATTGGCATGCAAACGCAGACCTTCGCCATTTTTCCATCTAATGAACTGCTATCATTGGAAAAATAGCTCAATTAAAAGTTTACGTACTTAATTCTAAAGACAGTCTCAATGTTATCTAAAACGTATTAAAAGAAAAAGTCCTTCCTTCCATGGCGTTGTCCGAAAATGTCAATCATCTTGTCCATATTGCTGACAATGACTTCATTTCCATAGGCGCGCTCAATACAGATGATAGCGAGGCTATTGAGCCTACGCTGCCCCATGGTGTTACGAAGGTAGGTTTTCAACCGCCGGAGTCCGCTGAACGAACGTTCCGCCGAAAATGATGTTGCGGGAATGACGGCCAAAATGGAAGCCACTTTCGAGAAATCTGGTGTCATTTCATAAAGGCTGGTTTCATGCAATACGTTTATGACTTCTGCAGCTGTCTTTATTGATTTTTCGACATGTGTTTTGTTGAATCGATTGAACAGGCATTGGTCTCTCTGAAGTAGCTCCTTGTCGAGATTATAGTAACCAGCAACTAGGTCAAAGCTATCACAGGCGGGGGAATCACTTAAAGTGACGTCACCTAACCCACAAAGAACATCCTGATCATTTCCACTGAACCGACTCTCAATTTCGGCCAAGACCTTTTCGAAAGAAATGTAAAAGGTGTTGACTCTATGGCAATCCTCTGGTTTCAATGGCGGACCAGCAGCACTTGCGTTTTAGTTTTCCCCGACTAACGCCTGTAAGCGCGTCGGGGGTTGTCGTCGAGGCACACGAGCATCGCGGAATTAAAAAAACTCTGATTCAGCAATCCAGGATTTCATCTTAACACCGATACTTTCACTAAGTTTCCAGACTAACGTAAAGTTCTCATCATTTCGGCAGCTTCGTAGGGTCTCCAAGGTCAAATTGGCATTCCGTCTTGCC
>JAHPZR010014079.1:0-13746 GCA_019787425.1 Platygyra sinensis
AGCCTAATTGAAAAAAAAAAAAAAAAAAAAAAAAATTTCAAAAAGCAAAGGAAAAATATAACAAGGTTTCTGAAGACTGGCTAAGTCGACTTTTTAGCAGTCCAAGTTGCATTGACCGTTTCAGAGTCACAACATCCAAACGATAAATAGAACAAACGGTGGATCTGTGACTCAAATAATATAGTCAAACCAGCTGAAATGCCTTAGGGGTCGACTAAGACGCCATGAATATATTTTTAATGTTTTAGAATATACTGAAAGGCATACAAGAGCTTTTGAGGCAGCGTTAGCCAATGAACTTGTCGTCGTAACGACAAGTGCAAATAACACTCTGACAAAGCAGCGAAATATATGACCGCCTGAACACGGATATTAATTAGCATCCAAAATTGTTATCTCGGCGTGGACACAGTTTATTGTAATCCAGAATTGAAGTCGATGTCGCCAGTCGCTTCATGCATGTTTTTTTACAAATTTTCTAAAGATGAAGATTCAAAGCTGGGTTCGGGTTTTGGGGGAATACAAAAAGATTTAGACTCCACATACTGGTCATGCTCATGCACACCTGTCGTATGGTAATATGCTGAGCTTCGAAAAGCAAGATCTACTCCCTAACTATGCAAAATTCTAGAGCTTCTTGATATTAAAGTTATAAAGTCGTGTGCATCAGTACAAATGCACCCCGAAGTGTGTAGCATAGGGGAATTGTAAAGAAGAAAGTGCTCGTCATTTGGTTGATACAAATATCTTCGAATTCGCAGTCACGATTATAAGGACCTTCTGTTTGATTAATAAGAGTTAAATACATCTATATTTCACACTAATTTCCCGTAAAGAGAGCAAAATACCAAAGCCACTAAGACATTAAATAAGATGAACATAATTTTTCGGAATTATTTTCTATTTATTTTTAGCCTGATAAAACGGCCGCTTTTGATGTTTTGCAGGAGCTCACTGACTTTTATCTTTATCACCTACTTGGTACTGAACTACCAAATAACACTTGACGATCTATTACTTTTCTCAGATTCAAACGAAGGTTAAAAAGACTTTTCCTGCAGACAAAGATTAATAGAATATTTCCGTCATTTTACATAACCTATGTAAAGAAAATTTCGACAAAAACTAAGCGAACGAGCTGTAAAGCTCAATGTTGAAAAATAACGGCGTAGCATATTTTTTTTGGTCTAGACTGGAAATAAACCATTCATTTATTCATACAGGAACTTTGAAACAACGAGGAACAACGATTAAATTAACATGAAAGATATTATGAGCGCTAGCGCTAACCAATTGAAGTTAATCATATAACACAGCATATTAACCTAACATACATTTTAATGGTGATATTTGTCGATCGAAAGTAAACTTGTACCCGAATAATCCACCTCTTATTTGTTGTTCCTTTTGTCACTCAAGTCAACCTGCCGTAAATGTAGAACCCCATAATTCTTCATTAACGATTTCAGTGGGTGAAAAAGATTTATTTGGCTGCAAAAAAAACTAACAAAACTTTTTTTTTAATCCATTTACCCAATTTACTGAAGATATTTAAGCATTTTTTGGTTTGCTGACAACAAAGCAGAAACATCGAGAAACAGGCAGAAACCCAGCTGTCGAAAAAACCTGTCTATAGGATGTCAAAAATTCTGACGAACATCAACAGTACTTGGATGATACTCATTATGAAGTTTACTCCTTGGCCAGGTGAAACAAAAAAAGGAAAGAAAAAAAGCTATATTTCTTGCCGTTTTCATGTGGTTCACTGTTCAGTAGATTCAAAAACCAGCAATCAATTTAACAACTACTCTTGTTCTAGTAGAAAAATATATATATTAATTGTCCGCTTTGAACAGCACTAGGGTGTCCAAAGCATTTTGGAAAATATGGTTTATACTTACCCAATAGAATGATCAGTAAAATAGATCCGGTCGTCGACATTGGAACGTTGCTAATACTCTCTTGCCGATTTAAGTTCCTCCCTGCGAAGCAAACGTTATATATCAGCTCCTAGTTAGCCCGTAATTATTTCCTTTAAAATCGTGGTTTGCTCGTTCGTATGTAAATGACTCTGGCAACGATGGTCAAAATAGACTACTTAGTTTATGTCGAGGCGACAGGCTGTCATGTAATTATAATGTATTTCCAATAAAGGTAGCGTGACATCGTCAAAACTTAAAATGCGGGGCGAAAGGTAAGTTGCTTCTGAATCAGCATCTACTGATGGCGTGACTTGTCATTCTAGAGAACATATAGACTTAAGTGATAAGCTCAACCAAATGAAATGCTTTAGAGGTAGACTAGAACGCCATGAATTGATGTTTTAGATTATATTGAAAGGGCTTTTGAGGCAAACATTAGTCCATGAACTTTTAGTCCTAAGAAAAGTTTAAAGTAGCAACGAATATGCCCGCCTAGTTAAAAGGGATGTGTTAAATGAGACGGAGCAAGATATGAAGAATTCTGCACATCAAGGAGGGTATTATCCTCGTCGCCAGGTTTACTCGGTAAACAGTTCAATAATCTTCAGCGGATAGCACTTTTGACGTCATTTTGGCGTCATCGGTTCAATAATCCGCAGTAGGCTGCACTTTTGACGTCATCGGTTCAATATAAAAAAAGTTCCTTTCAATTTGGTCAACAGCAGCTGGTTATGGTGAATTATGCCCGTGATTTTAACCAATCAGAAATAGAGAAAATTTTGAATGAATAATGACAACCACTATTAATATTTCCCGCTTTCTTTTGCTCCGCTGTAAAATGTTTCACTTGCGTCTTTTGCGTTTATTTTCTCGAATGTAGCTCGTTTACATATATTATAATACAGGAGTGGAAATTTTGCGTATTTGTCCTCCGAAGCCATAATTAACTCATTTTCCCGCCTTCTGTTGAGTATTTTGTCGCGCGGCAAGGAAGTAATTAATATAATTTCTTGTTTCCTTATCAGTTTTACACATCGGTTGAGTTTTTTTGCTGACATTTTTTGATATTTTGGCGCTTCATCTATTTAACTTTGAAGCGATGTCGACTTCAAACCTGATCTTGTGTGTACAAATTAATATTTTATCATCATCATCATCATCGTCATTATCACTATTACTATTACCATTACTATTGCAATTACAATTACTATCACGATCACTATGACTATGACCACAGGCATCCCAAGCTCACATTTAGAGAAAGCGAAAAATTAATTATCTATTTATTCATAAAGGCGTCACGGCCAGGTGGTGTGCGGCCTACGATCGCTAAGCATGCTGGTAGTAACTGGAAAACAGCTCATTCGTATCAACGCCGTCGTCGAGTGCACATCGAATTACTGTGATGATTTCAACAAGAAAACCCTTAGAAGTCGCTTTTGTATACTTTATTCATCGTTTAAACTCTACAGATTGGCAAATATTCAACCATTTCTTCAAGAATTTTAGAAAGGATCGAAAAATATTGTTTTCACGATCGCCAGCGTGAAGGCAGTGAGATGTAAACAGTAACAGCAACTGAATCAGTAAGGGCTACTCGCCACTGTTCTTTATTGTTATATGTACATGTATATATTTTTGCGGGACCGAATCTCTAAGCGATGTCTGAGTCTATCTGTGACGAATTATTTGGATATTGAACTACACTAGCGAGGTTTTATTTCTGGTCATTGCTTCCATTAATTACGGCCACTGTGCATTTGAAATGTTTTTACCTTACTATCGAGGTGTCTTCAAGGAAGAAGAGAAGTAAATATATCAAATGTTTGAAGAGAGAAGCCGATTACCAATCTTTCCTTAACCTTTCTCCGTGTAGCCAATAAATTTGATATTATTGTGGTGTGAAAATCTCACGAGTATATTTATTTGGTTAAATAAAATGTGATTAACCTTACATGTACTGAGCCTGATCAAACACTTGTTTGCAGTGGAATCTAAAATTTGTCCCACAGAATCTTGTTAGGCAAGTTTTTTTTGAATAGCTTTGCTTCTGCTCATCGTCTATAAATATAATTTGGACTTGTTACAGAGTAAACCCCTGTGTAGCATATTTTTTCAATGTGTTGTTTACCTCTGCTGAGTTCAATAAAGTACTCGTAGCATGTTCATACAGATCCCACATTGTAGGAAAGTCTGGGAATGAATTAAATGAAGAACCTTAACATCCTGTTTGTGGGGGAGATGTTGGCTTAATGGCTAGAATGATGGATTTTGGATCAAAAGGTTGAGCAGCGGGGGAAGTAATTGCATTGTGTCTTTCCTTTTGGCAGCAATACATACATACATAAACTTTATTAAAGTGTCAAGGTATTTAGCTACAACCTAATTGTGGACACTATATAAAATGAATAAAATAAATATAGTATAAAATCACAGCCAGCACACACCATTCTCTAAGAACTTTTCTCAACCAGCAATTATACATGGGGGAAATGGTGAACTGTCAGGCAACCTAGGTTGAATTTTATTGAGCAGTGATTATGCCCAGTCCCCATACTTATTCAATGAAAAGTAAAAGTACGACACATGATTGCTGGTTAGGCTTTAACTAGCCACATGTTCAGTAGGAGAAGCAATACTCTTAGTTGAGCTCTTTATGTGACAGGTTAAAATTAGCTCCAGAGGTGTGGGTCAGATTGCATATGTTGCCTTTTTCAACAACTTGGTTGTCGCTGCAAAGTCAAGTTTGGAAAATTAAAAAATACTTTTATCCACTCTAAAATAACTGGCTTGTATTTTTTATTTACTTGTACAAAAGTCATTTTTACACAGCTATGTCATACAAAGAAGTTACCCCGGCCTTTCATCAGGGAACAAAACAATATGGTATGAACATCACATGCCATAATTAATCCACAAACCTCCATAATAAAAACACTTACTTCTCTTACAAGTTGGATGATGTTTTCATAACTTGATAACATCCTGAATTAAAAATTTCAGAAAATATGGAATCTTCTCTTGACATGTTCATGTCTTTCAGCTCTCCACCTCAAACAATAACAGCCAGTTACTGTTAATGCATATGCAATTAGTTGGCAAAAACATACAAAATACACTAAGCTGTAATTATTTTTTTGCTGTTGTGTTTATCAGAACACTGTATAATATTTACAGGGACAGTTTTACCAACAAAAGTACAGAGATTTGTACAACTTTCTTCCATCTAACTCTAGTAAATTTAAATGCCTATTTAATATTCCTACTGGCAATAGTTACATATACAAATGATAGCAGTGGCTGTTCTCTCCCTGTCTGCTTTTGATCTATGATAGGTTTGCTCGAATTTAGATCACATTCAGTATCGTTCAGTAAATCTATGGTTGTGCTTCCAAACTACTAATACACTGGTAGAAGAAGAAATTAGGGCTAAAAATTTATTCAGTTCTGCAAAATGATTCCCTCACCCTCCAATGATGTACATTAGCAACAGTCAAACGATCGATGCTATAAGTAACATTTCGAAATATATTTTTGAAAATTGCCTAATACCACTTTATTATGCTTAGCTTGCTTGGTTATCACATCCTAAAAGCTGTCCCTGCATCATTATAGTTTCAAACAGCATCATGAAGCGACATTTAGCAAGTCAAAGTACGTGTGATTATCATAGAACCTATTAGAAACGAATTTTTGAATTTGTAAGTTAGAGAAATGCAATCATTCCCACCGTCCTGAGAGAGAGAGCGTGACTTCCCTGGGTCACATCGTCGAACTTTAATTCACCATTTCTGACTAAAACACACGGGTGTCTCGAAAACACAGACCTCGAAAACGCAGACCACAGACCGCAGACCTCGAAAACACAGACCTCGAAAACGCAGACCTCGAAAACGCAGACCTCGAAACAGCAGACCTCGAAAACGCAGACCTCGAAAATGTTGTCTATTTCTCGAAAACACAAACCTCGAAAACGCAGACCTCGAAAACACAGACCTCGAAAACACAGACCTCGAAAACGCAGACCTCGAAAACGCAGACCTCGAAAACACAGACCTCGAAAACGCAGACCTCGAAAACACAGACCTCGAAAACGCAGACCTCGAAAATGTTGTCTATTTACTAGTTGAGAAGCTTCGTCCTTTTAAACTTGATAGGAAAAATAATCTTTAAAAGAGCTCAAACCATTGAGCTTAGCTGAAATTTCCAAAATGGCGGACGCGTTGCGATTTCAGACTCTCTTCTCTTTGATTGTAAGTGAAGCTTTCGTTTGCAAAAAATCGAGCACAAAATAAGTTGGAATTTCATCAAGTAAGGTATTCGTACCCATTAGAAAATTACGCAATGAAAGTAACGAAGAAATGCTGGCAAATGAACACGCTTGCGGGAGACAACCACACGATATAATAATATCGACCGGAAGTCACACATTAAGTGATCAGTATGAAGTCTTGCTACCGAAAAATCGCAATTAAATTAGTCAATAACCGACTCTTTACAATCACTCAACGAAAACTATTACCACCCTGTGTAGAATCAAGAGAAATAATGATTGATATATTTTTTTTAGCATCGGGAATATACTGTAGGCTACTTTTCAAAGGTCGTTGACTTGTCGTTTGCTGATACTTTTTTTCTTACAAATTTGTGCTTGCTAGACTTTTTAAGAAAATGTTGATTAAATAAGATTGAGATACTTAAGAATCAGTGGTCTTTTTGACATCATCATGTATTAAGAACAAAGTTATCCAACATTTCGGTGAGAAACGGGAAGAGTAATGCAGAAATCACTTCCGGTTGATGTTTAAGCATCGCTTGTTTCTTTGCGGTCCTTTGCTTCAGTTTCCAAAACCCTTAAACCCAAATTGTTTGTTTAAGTCGTTTGTTTTAGACGTTGCTTTTGTTATTTGGTCTCTATTGTTCAACTATCCAGCAAGAAATATTATCGTTAAGATAACAGTTGCCAGCATTTACTAATAACATGTTCGTCAAAAAAAAATGTGCTCAGGCAGAATTCTGGTTGCGGTTAATGGACCTTGTCGAGGTTGTGTGTTCTTGTAGAGAAAAGACAAGGGCCTTCCAAAGAACCCTACTGTAAAAACTACAGAAAATAAAATTCCTTTCAATATTAAATTATTTAACTATAATTTAGTGATTTCCTCGCCGCGAAACTTCATCCTGATATTTGCGTGACTTCGGGTCAACGTATCATGTGGTTGACGTGGTTGTCTCCCGCGCGTGCGAATAAGAACATTTTTATGAAAGAACGAAGCTTCTCAATTAGTAAACAGACAACATTTTCGAGGTCTGCGTTTTCGAGGTCTGCTGTTTCGAGGTCTGCGTTTTCGAGGTCTGTGTTTTCGAGGTCTGTGTTTTCGAGGTCTGTGTTTTCGAGGTCTGTGTTTTCGAGGTCTGTGTTTTCGAGGTCTGTGTTTTCGAGGTCTGTGTTTTCGAGGTCTGCGGTCTGCGTTTTCGAGGTCTGCGTTTTCGAGACACCCTAAAACACACCAATTCCAGTACGGAAATAGTGAGGTATAACGTGGGGTGCGTTGGGGTGCGTTTATACCTTGGCCTACTACAAGCATTGAAGGATCACTCTGAGGCATTATGGAGAGCCGTCTATCCACAGTCTAGAAATTATCTCTTAAAAGAAATCGGGCACAAATTACATACATTTCGGGTAGACATTTTCAAATAGAAAATTATTTGACAAAATAACAAACTTTCCGATTCTTATAACGTCAATGAGGCCTACGTACATGTTATTTCATTTGACGCAAGCAAAACAGTACAGGTAAGATCTAAAACCTCACGAAACGAAGGTCAGAACTTACTCATTTTCTCGACCCTTCGCCGCCATCTTGAAAATTTAACAACCACAATGCACCGCAATCGTAGGCCGCACACCACCTGCGTCACGGCTGTGCGAGTTGGAACGTGACCTATCATCTAACGCGGTGTTATGTTACACGAGAACCGTTGAAAATTTGAGCTCTTCATAAGACGTTGTATGGGGAATAAAATATCGTTGATTTACAACGCCAAATGCTTTGAAATATCCACGTTTTTTTTTTCTTTTTGGTTTTTTTTTTTTGTTTAAGTAAGATGATTGAATTAAACTTAACTCGTGTGTGTCCGTTCTGTTTTTACGTTATTTTCGCTGTTTTGGGCGTTTTATGCCATCGCTGTTCTTCCCTTCATAAGACGTAGTCAAGGCAGCACACTCTGGTATCGACCGCTTTCAACTCGGTGGTGGTTTGCCTCCATAAAATCCGTCCGATCGGACATTTTTTCGCACAGTTCGCACAAATGTCTCTTCCTCAAAAATCCTCGCGCATTACGCTGAAAATGAGCATTTTCCACCGCCGATTCCACGATCTATTCTTTTTACGGCACCTTGTGATATTGTGATCGGACACGGCCGCCGAAGAGGCTTGTGCCAAAAGGTCAAAATTTTGTCTCCACTTCACAACGAATACAAAACACAGCGAATAAGCAAATAAGTTTATTTGGGGAGGGCCTGGCAAGAACCAACCCAAACACTACATGAATAAGAAACTACATAACTCGTTCAATAACTTTTCATGGGTATAAACTTCTATCGCCGACCACTTGTGCGAACTGTCCATGTGGAATCTTGTAAAGAGTCCATCTTCGAAGTAGGTATTTAACGAGTGTTTATATATACACGGTGACCATGCGCGAACATAACGCAAAAAGTAAAAAAAAACTTTACATCTGACAGCCATCCAGGCTAGATTGTCCACTACTCTGGACCAAACTTTCTCACGTATACAAATTCGTATTACAGAACAAAGAAACAAGCATGCAACTAGCACATAGTCTGGTGGGTCCACAACTTTGGCCGACCCCTATATACAAACACATTGTGCCATTGGGCTGGGATATCCACTACTTTGGACGAAAAACATCATGTACAAACATGTCATGCCAGTTAGGCAGGGGAGCCCACAACTTTGGACACAAATCCCCGTACACAAATATATTAAGCCAGTTAGGCTAGGGCGTCCACAACTTAGGACGAAAATCCCTGTACTCAAATATATCAGGCCAGTTAGGCTGGGGTGTCCGCAACATTGGACGAAAATCCCCGAACACAGATATATCAGGCCAGTTAGGCTGTGATGTCCACAACTTTGGACATAAATCCCCGTACACAAATATATCAGGCCAGTTAGGCCGCGGTGTCCATTACTATGGAACAAACAACCCTATATACAAACATGTTATCATGCTAATTAGGCTAGGATGACCAATACGCTGGACAAAAACCCTATAAACGAACACATTATGTCAGACAGGCTGACTTGCTCACTAAACCCAAAAGAAAAAAAATAACGTACAAGTGAAGAACGCTAATTTAAAAGAGAATAATAATAATAAAATAACAATATATAATTATAATAAGAACCTTCCCAGAATCCTTTGCAGCTAGAAAATCGTCATTCCCAAATAACTTGGTCAGTTTGAGGGCAGCAAGACCCCCACGTTGTCTAGAAACAAGTCTTACCATAAACTAATTATTGTACAAGACTAAGATCGATGACGTCATTGGTCACGTGACTTTGCTCTGAAGTGCGTTTTTGCTCACTGTGACGAAATTATTTTGTTATTGAAAAAGCAGTCAACGTGGTTTAAAGCACAATGGTGTGAGCCATTTCGGACTGCCCGGGTACCGAACAAAATATAAATATTAAGGGAGCTATGTACAATTTTCAAAAAGTGGCAGTCTGGGTACAAATGCTATCTCGCGTTGCTTTAAACGCGAGGAAACAAAAATTTGGATATGGGTGGATATTTTTATGAAATTTACATTTTTGCTATTTTTAATGCTGTGACGTCATCGGTCACGTAACCAGAACGGGCCAAATTTTAATATTTGTTCTAAAAGTTTACTAGAACCTTTGTCCAAGAATATTTTAAGCGAAGTTGTAGTTTAATAAATAGTGTTTTAGAAAATGGCCATGATTACTTTTTCCTAAAAAAGTGCGGCAGTAGAAAATCTAACTGAAAAGTTTGTCAGCTTCCTGCTCAACGACCATTTGAGCTAGCAACGAAAGAAAATTTTGCCAAAGGCCTGAGTGTATGCCCTTAATGAAGACGTTGTCAGTTTTTTTTCAAATTTTAATTGGTTTAGGAGGAGAGCGATGTTTTTTCTTGAAACGAAATGAGTGAGGCCTGGGAGAAAGTAAAGCTGCTGCCCATCCCCCACTCCGTTGGGATCTTCCCAGCGGATTCCTGTGGTACGTAATACACCGAATGCAAATATGGCGGACCACTCGGTCGTCGCCCGGGACGAGTCGAATGAAAGCGAGGCTAGTTGGGCTTTGATGTTTTGTTTTAAAATGCTTCCCGGCCAGAAAACTCTTGCTTTGTGGTCGACCTGTTGTTTTATTTCGCTGTGCCTACGAGTTGCTGTGTTTCTGAATGCGACGAGAGGGGATAGAAATCTTCCACCGTTAACCTCTAAGGAGAAAATAGTGGATCAATGCAATTCGTTGAGACGGAGAAAAGGAGTTCACGATCGCCGCGGGGACTAGAGTTTGTTTGCTACGTTTCAGGATAGATCTCAGAAAAATCGTTTAAATGACGAGCTTATGTGGTGTCTGGTGGTGTTCCAACACGGTTTTCATGGCCAATACCCTCCCCAAGGTAAAGAAAAGGTCTCCTTGAATGATATCCTCTGTCTCAAAGGAAGAAGTTATTTGCGTTCGCGTCCACTCGCATGATTGCACGTGCACGGAATCGCACGAAGTAAATATAAATACTACGGTGCAATAACCAAGCGAATGAACTTCAACTGCCCCGTTACTGAAACCAGTGAAAGCATTGAGCCAAATGACAACAACTTAGAGCTAAATGCGATCGCTTACACATTTTCTAAGATCGATTCCAACCTGAACTTAAACAGTTCCTTCGGCGAATGTGAACTCCTTGCCTCCGTCTCTTTGGTTTCCCTCAGAGGCGAACGAGAAAACTGAAAAAAAGAACACCTTCTCTGCTGTGGAAGATTCCACTCTGTTGCGGTGGCATTCAGGAACACAAAAACGCGTAGGGAGGGCGAAACAAATCGACTACGAAGCAAGACTTTTCTGGAAAAGCATTGTCAAAACAAAACATCGAAGCCCAACTAGCCTCGCTTTCATTCGACTCGTCCCGGGCGACGACCGAGTGGTCCGCCATATTTGCATTCGGTGTGTATGCGGGCTCTTAAAAAAAATAACATTCAAAATGGCGCCGACTGGCAATGAAGTGGAGTGGACAGTGGAGTGAGTTTTGAGTTACATAGGATAGTTTTGTTGCTGTTCTTCCTACTTGACGCGGCCAAAACGAGTCCCCAAACACAGAATATATGTCCTTTATTTGTATGCCGAATGAAGAGGAATATGAAATGAGCAGAAACTTTGCAGACGTTTCGCAAACAATAACTGTTCTAACAGAAATTTACTGGGACCTGAGGTCTAAGGTAAGCGTTTCTTGTCGTACAATGATCTGATTTTATTTTGAAGACTGGTTTAAGCTTATGTCTTTGATGTTAATCGTGTGTGAAGCTTCGTATAAGTGCTACCGATAGAATCGTGCTGAAACTTAGCAAACTGGAATTTAGCTGATGGACAAATCACTGACCCCCAGTCCATGGACTACCCCAATGGACTACCTAAATGGACTACCCCTGAAATGGACTAGCCCTAAAAATAATATTCCAAATGAGTACTATTTGATGTTCTTAGCTGCTGGTATACTTAAATTACACATATATACATTTAACTTCCGGTTATGTTCATCCTGTACAGCCTCTAGCCACCATTTTGTATAATTGTACTTAAAATAAACAATTGCTGAGCACAGAATGGTACGAAAAGTGTAGAAACGCAAACCAGATTTCATCATTACATTGTCAATGGCTGTTTTCAATATGAGGTAAACATAATAACTTCAAAAACCATTGAAATGTGAGCGAGGAACCCAGTCTGATATTTGATTTAGGAATAGCACATTAGTTAAATGTAAATGTCACAGAGTGGTTTTCAGTTTTACTCCATGCCATTCAGTCAGCCACTACACTGCTTTAGCTAAAAGATGATATGAAGGTGATGACAAGAGTGATGGCTGAATAGTTAACCCTTCCAGGAACCATGATAAATTAACAAGGTAGTCAGAACATTCAGATCTTTTCCATATATTAATACCCCTAATTGTTCCAAAATAATTTGCAAGAGAACAGCCTGAATCTGAAATGTTTACAATGCAATTGAGAAAACACTGGTTGCTGGTGTAAAATAATTTAGTAGAATTTAAGCCATTTGCAGTGGCAGGTCCGATCCAAGGGTCATTCAAAAGGCATTCAAAAGCAGAAGGGGAAATTTGGTCCTTTCAAAGGTCATTACAATAATTTCAACTGTAAAGTAGGGTGCAGTGGGTGCTGCAATATTAGAACTGGTTCTAGCTTTGTATGTTGCAGAGCAATAAAAAACATAATTTCATTGTAGACATAAAAATAATGAGTTATAAGTCAGCTATCCTGAGGCTGAAACATTGTAAACAATCCACAACACCTAACTTGTCCAACTTAAGTCATACATGTAGTAATACTAATCAAGGAAGAATCTACTTGTCTGTTTTGTGTTCAGTGATCCAGAACAAAGAAAGCAAGGTGTAGCATCTTACAACTTTGCATGGTACTCATTTGGAATATTATTTTTAGGGACTGTCCATTTTACGGTAGTCCATTTAGGTAGTCCATTGGGGGTAGTCCATGGACTGGGGGTCAGTGTGTTATGTATTGCCAGCGGTTGCACGCTTGGGCATTAAAGTGAGGCTACCTGTTCTTGTCGGGGGTTCGCCATGTTGAATTACAGTTGTTGTTATGTCTGGTTTAATCCTGCCCAATCGAACCCTTTTTGAAACCATCCGAGGGTTTCGTGCTATTTAACACTGGCGACGAGGATGGGATTGACTAAGTAACGAAGAATGGCGGCAGTTAATATCGAAATTCAAGGTGTAGCTCCGTTCGATTGCAAAGGTAATTCGTCTGCATTGGGACCACGTTGGAAGAAATGGCTTCAATCGTTTCAATACTTTCTTGTGGCCAAAGGAGTGGTGAATGATGCACAAAAGAAGGCTTTGCTACTTCACACCGCGGGAATAGAGGTTCAGGAGTTGTACGAAACGCTAACTGACCCAGGCCCGACGGAAGAATTTGAAGAGGATACGGCTACTGATTTCGAGAAAACGGTACGTACTCTGAACGCGTATTTTGTCACCAAGCTTAATGAACCGTATGAGCGACATGCATTCAGGAGCATGGCTCAACAAGAGAGAGAAACAGTTGGTCAATTCATAGCTAGGCTTAGAAAGCAAGCACAGAACTGTAATTTTGCAAACCCAGATGTTGACATCAGAGATCAAGTTATTGATAAATGTCGATCATCGGAATTAAGAAAAAAATTGCTGGCAAAGGAGCATCTTACTCTTCAGAAAGTGCAAGAGGTAGCTCGATCGATGGAAGCAGTTGACCTTCAGGCTAAGAAAATGGGAGCACAGGATTCTGCATCTTCAACAGAGGAATCTTTGGGAGTGAATAAAGTGGTCTCATCCCCTGATTCAAAGCCCCCTAAGCAGCAAAAAGGGAAAAAACGGTGTGGCCGATGCTACCGGTGTGGTCAAGAGGGACATTTTAGCAAGGATAAAATTTGCCCAG
Source organism: Platygyra sinensis (assembly GCA_019787425.1). NCBI lineage: Eukaryota > Metazoa > Cnidaria > Anthozoa > Scleractinia > Merulinidae > Platygyra > Platygyra sinensis. Next base: position 13,645 of record JAHPZR010014079.1, read on the forward strand.
CTCGCCAAAGTGTATGCACGAAGTGTAAGAAAGTGGGCCATTATGCAAGTGTATGTAAGACGAAACCCAGCAATGATTCAGCAACCGGAAACAGGTCAAGTG
>JAHPZR010014081.1:0-16099 GCA_019787425.1 Platygyra sinensis
CCACATTTGAAGTCTTATGTGATCTATTACTGAAAGACTCACGGCAACATGGAATCTACTTATTGTTTTATATAATAAAGAAACAAACTGCTTCAGAAAGAGCCTTTTTGTTTCAAAATCTTTCAACATAACTCGAAAGCCGGCCTTTGCAAACTTTCGTAAACACGAAAAAGCCAATTGAGGTAATCTTTTACCTTGCATACGGTGGCTGAGCCCGCAGTGCGAGCGGCAGCCAAAACTTAGCTGTCCTACCGAAACGACACGATAATAGCCTTTTTCTTCGCAGTTAATAAAAATAGAGACAATGCTAAAGTTGCTTTGGTTTCTTCTCATACTTAACTCGAGAATTCCGGGTTTAGTTTGACGAGAAACAGATGTTTTGTTCAAAATAAGACAACTATCACCCTACCTGGCGACACTCGACGAACTACGAGCGAGTTGCCATGCCGAACGCCGGAGACTCAGATTTGGCGCCAAATTAGAAGCTTGGAGACACAAACTTCTTCGTATTTTTCACATTTTAAGAACTGATAGGGTTTTGAGAATTGTCAATCCCTTTTCGTGAATATTTAGTGCCATCTTCAGGGACAAAAGATGCCTGGCTTCAATGCCTTTCCTGTAAACTTACATTGACGTCAGGACAGTAAAGTTTTTCCCTTCTCCTGAATCACGGATTGGACAATTCAAATTTCCCGCGTGCCGACCGTATGCAAGGTAGCTATACAAAATGAGACAATCTCAGTGGCTGCTATGCGTAGCAAAGAATTGTGATTGGTCCAGGGGAATAACGCCACTGTCACGCTTGAATTTGGAGATACTGGTGGAATGAAATTGAAAACTTACAGCAAAAGCAGAATTAAACTGCAAAAGCTACAAATCTTGAGGAAATCAAAGCTGGAAAAGTCAAGTCGGTTTTTGCAATAAGAGCAGTCCCGTTAGCCGAAAAGGTTTGGACGCTTACGTTGCTTTGAATATTGCAGGAGTTGAAAAAGTACGCTCGAAAAACTTGCTGCAGCCCATTCGATTGGAGTTTTGAATGAAAGGAGCTTTAGTGACTGTGGAAATTTGTGTCCTCTGACGTTGGAGTCAAGTCTGCATTCGATCTATCTCCTCCTCGCTTTATTTTGAGATTTAGATTTAGCAAGGGTGCTAGTATCGTCAGCAAATCTAGAGAAAGTTTGGAAGTCAACTGAGCTCAGCACGACTAACTCAGAGAATCCAGGAGGAGTGAGTGATATATTTATAGTCATCTAAGACTGGAAGAAATACCACCTTACTGACAATCATTTCAGTTTCAAGATCAAGGACATGAAACAGACTTAAATGTATTGTGTTTTTAATGCATTATGGTAAGAAGGAAAGATTTGCTATTCTTATTAGCCCTAATTAAGTTTAACATATTGGTTCTCCCACTAATTGAAGTTGAAATAAATGATTTTTAGAAGTCTTTGTCGCCCTTTTTTTACAAGGGTGACCAATTTTTTTCAAAAGTGGCCTATTTTGATAATAGTGTGACCCATTTTCCCAGGGGTGACCCATTTTTTCGAAGTGTGATTTATTCTTGCACGTGTCACTGCAGAATCAATACCTTTTGGTCTACAATCTAGGAACATAGACACAAGTTTGCTGAATCGCGCTGTATACAATTTACCTGGACAAGTTGATATTCTAAAAGCTTTCGTAAACAAGAATCCGTCAATTTAATGTGTACTAGAAGCTCGGGATGTGAGAAGTTTTCGGTTCTAAAACAATGACCGTGCATTTTCTTTTGCCGAAATCTAATATAAAACTTCTACCGCTAAAGAAAATTCCACTGCGCCTGTCTAATATATACTGAGTATCCCAACACTACGATCTTGACCTAGGATTAAAATCTTAAAAACAAAATGTCTTTAAATGAATAAAGAATAAATGAACAAATTACTTTAATTCCATCTATGGGACTCTGGTTCTCTATTTCTCTAGTTGCGATTTTTGAGTTTTCTGGATGTTTCCTTGCTGATCATGGATAATAGCATGTTAGCCCGATCCTTATTTTTTTTTTTTTTTTAAAAGTTGATTCGACTATCAATTTCTCTTTGATAGTTTAAGATCAATAGGTTCATAACTGGGTCAAAAATGACTCTAGTTGTGGCCAGCTAAACCTTCATTCGAACGGTAGCAAAAGAGCGAGTAATCCATTAAACTCCTTATCTTGAGCGTTTCGCCATTTTAAGCTTGCTTTCTAATAAAATTAAACAACAATACGAAAAAAAACCTACAAGACAGATTTGTCATAAACTAAGAAAATGTGAGATTCTGCTTCTTTTGAAAATCCCTCTAAAGCTGTCTTTGTGTAAAATTTTCAATCAGAGTTTTTTTTTTTTTACTCCTCCATTTCATTATAGCTTCTAGAGCCCATTCTCTCTGAAGTGCTCGGTCGTTCATTGGTTTTTAAAATTAAACCCTTGGTTCTGAGAAACAGAAAAAAGAGCCACCATAAAGCGGGGATGAGAGAATGAAGGGTACCATTTTAGTTTTGAAACGTTCCCAGGATCTTCCCTGTCAAGTATTGTTTCGAAAAATGCATTTAAAAGGATAGATCACAGTGTTCGCAAAACAGATATGAAGGGCCAATTTTACCCTATTTATGCCTATACTAACACGAATCACTCGCGTTATTTCATTGGTTTACATTGCATTTTGTGGTAGCTGGAAGTAAAGTTGATGTTACTAGTACTTAAAAGAAAGCTGAATAGTTATAAAGTTTGTGGCATATGGATCAATGTGATATAAAATTGGTTTAAAGAGAAAAAAAAATCCAAACAACAACAACTCAAAACGTTCATAGGGTCATTGTTTTTAAGATCACAATTTGCTTCCTCAAGTAACTGTTCTTTCCACGTTTTGCTTTTAGCCATATTTTTTTTTCACCCTGAACAATTTCTTTTTATTTTCTACCTTAAAAAGAATACTTTGTACACGAAAGTTATGCAATAAATAATATGGGTCACCATGCACGTTAAGAGAAAATCGGTATTTATTTCGCTTTCCATTTTAGCTTCAAGGAAATATCTTGATGAGCGCGCGATAATGACGCAGAAATCGTGCTCAGTACGGATGCGTAATGCAATTCAGAGTAATCACCTTAAAGACAGGTTTTCACAACGAACAAACGTAATCATGTGCGTCATACGCGCACTCTCTATGACGTTAATATTGAGCGCTTTAGCAAGGAAATTTCCTAGAAGTAGCGTTTTTTTAGGAGCACCTCACTGCGTTTTTGTATGTAACCTAATGTTTATGCTTATGGGCTAGAGACTGAATCAGACTTAGTTTTCTTTAGGGGGAAGCTGCTTACACTTAAAAAAGAGGAGTTACAGTTTGTCATGACATGTTAGAAAAAACTGATATGTGCAAGAACGATAAATGGTAACTTTCCTCTTTCGTTTCTTTGTTTTTGTGCATGTTGTTACGGCACACATTATACCACACTAGCGACAGAGTTTATTTAAAAAGACTAGATGACATCTGTGCACACTACTGAAGATTTTTAAGAAGCGTTAAATATGCTACCAGTTTATCCCAGCGTTCAATACTAAATATAAAACAATGTTGAATTACCTAAAAAAAACATGACATTCTTGCACATGAAACTCTTGCACAGAAATATTAAAGGAATGTTAGAGAAAGTATCCTTGCAATGTAGTTAAATAGCTGGATACGTAAAACTCCAACAGAGTTTACTTCCTTTCAGTAGCGATCCATGCAAAGCTTTAAGCTGGGATGATAACAATACAAATTGACGTAAACAATACAAGATGAAACAAATATTTGCGTTAGATAGAAAACTTACTGTCGACTAAAATGAATAGATACAAAAAACTGTGGCTGAGTTTAGTTTCCTTTGAGTAGCGATTCATGCGAGGCTTTTCGTATAACAATACACTCGCAGAAGCAAATATTTGCGCTAAGTCTCACTTTGAATGGAATTGTACGATTAGCTGTTCCGCAAAATCTTCTGCTTATGAAACCATTACATATATCACTTCTTACTTCAATACTCTTAATTAAGGAATATGTGTTATTTTTTCTTTTTGTTACGATTCAGATAGAAAATATTGCCGGAAAATATAGCTTCTTTAGCTTCGTTTCAGTTTTGTTCTAAATTTGTCTTCATGAAATCGTTTTTAGGGCAGCTTGAGCGTATAAAAGACCGTGTGTGTGGAGATCATCCTCAATTTGTTATCTAGCTTAGCAAAGTAAAAGCAATATCGTTTTTGGAATGAAAGGAAACACGTCCACAACCAGAATGAGTCTTGGAATTGCAAAGGTAACTTAATCGTTTGTATCAAGTTACATTTTTTTTTTTCATGAAACCTGACATATTTGTTTTAGGCTTTACGTTGTTGTTTTAAGTATGAGGTTTGTAATCGCATATTTAGGCATATGTTTGAGACTTTGAAACTAGCTTTTGACCAGGTGCATAAAAAAGAATTTTGGACAAAAGCAAAAATCTATTTTGCGTTGGTACATAAATTTCAATTTAAATCTATATATAAAATTTATTTCCCAGAACAATAAAGTTATCTTCTCCGTCTCGTCGCTGCTCTTTTTAATTTTTCTGAATTCTTCCGGGAACACTGAGGCTAGACCAACAGATGTTTTACAACCATATAACTCTGAAGATAACCACACATTCTTTTGGCTGGGTGAACTGGAAAAGCCAAACCCTAACAGAAGAGGAAGTGGACTTGGCGACGAAAAATTTCTCAACCTACAAATCTACACCACTAATGATAACACTATCATCGAGGAGATGAAGCAGCTTGAAAATTCATCAAAGCCTGACCTACGGGAAACTGCAATTCAAGACGAAGCATCAGCCGTTGGAGAAGCAGATGCAAAATTGTTCCAAGTCTCGCGGACCGCTCGGAATGCGGTCAATGCTTGTATTAAAAGATTTGTATACCGCATCATCTATAACTTGGTTTTCAAAATTCCCGTCTGTAAACAAGGTTGTAAGACTAAGTTCAGGACTGTCAATTTCTCAAATGGCAAGAATCTTGCAATTGCTTACGACTGTTACAACTGAAGTATAGCGCAATTTATAAGTTATTTATTCATCTCCGTAAAATGAACCAGGATTGGAATGTTAAACGAGAACTAAACATGGATATGATATTCAACTTCTAGATTGAAATTTTCCCTAAGATTACGAGGTGCTGTAAACTGGCTACATGAAATAACAAATATGTTGATGTAATTGTTCTGATATTTTCTTTCTGTAATGCCAAGCATGGGATATTTTGTAAGAAAATTAATACACAGTAATATGTAATAATTAATATTAACACCGAGATACAGGATTGATCTCGATTCATTGTGTAACTATACGTTAAAAATGATTAAACTTTTGTTACGAAATTTATTGCTCAGTGCAGACTTTTTTTCACTTTTATGCACTCACATCGTTTCGCTACCCTGCCACCAGAGGTTTCTCGTTGGCAAGTCGTTTAGCATGTACTAAGTCGTTCGAGTCTCTTGTATTTCGTGTGGTCAGCTTGTTTCTTTCTCGAGATCTAGAGAAACCTCTGCCACGAGCCACTTACATTTCCCGTTGAGCATGCGCTAGATCGTAATCAAGTTATCGGGATTAGGACGTAAATCCCACCTAACACGATATCACAGCTTGGTATGACCGCCCTCTTTTTTTAAGGGAGCTCCGGCGGCTCAAGTCTCAGTACAACTCATTGAGGTCACGTATTTTTTTGAAGTTGACCGCTGACCAAGTGCTGGTTGATTCGACTATTGCGTTAATAGTTTCAAAACTGAGTCACAAATGACTCGTTTGTGACCAGCTAAACCTTCATTCGAACGGTAGCAAAGGAGTGAGTAATCAATTAAATTCCTTATCTTGAGCGTTTTTGCCACTCTAAGCTTGCTTTCTAAGAAAATCAAACGATAACACGAAAAAAACCTACAAGACAGATTTATCATAAACTAAGAAAATGTGAGACTCCGATCCGCTTCTTTTGAAAATCCCTCTGAAGCTGTCTTTGCGTAAAATTTTCAATCAGAGTTTATTTTTTTAATATAAATTTCTCCATTATGAGAAAAACGTCGTTAAAGCTACTAGAGCCCATCTCCCCGAAGTGCTCGATCACTCATTGGTTTCTAAAATGGTTATTGCTAGAATGGATACTCCAAAATATGGTGAGACACTTCGTGACACATAAACAGGTACAAGCAGATAAACGACACCCTATTTAGGCAGAGAATAACTGCTGTGTCAGGCACTCATCCCTAGTGATTAGGTCTAAGTGCCAGCTTGAAATGGTTAGCTTTCATAAATTGTTCTGGTTACACCATAATTAAACTTGGTAAACCTTTGGTAAGACTTTACTAAGATTGGTTCGTACTTTATATACACAAATTTAAGTGTCTCACCATACTTTGGAGTATCCATTCTAGTCACAACCTCTTTAAAATTAAACCCTTGGTTCTAAGAAAGAAAAAAAGGGCCACTATACAGCGGGGATGAGAGAATGAAGGGTAACATTTTATTTTCCAAACTTTCCCAGGATCTTCCCTGTCAAGTATTGTTTCGAAAAATGCATTTAAAAGGATAGATCACAGTGTTCGCAAAACAGATATGAAGGGCCAATCTTACCCCATTTATGCCTATACTAACAATAATCACTCGCGTTATTTCATTGGTTTACATAGCATTTTGCGGTAGCTGGAAGTAAAGTTGGTGTTACTAGTACTTGAAAAAAAACTGAATTATAAAGTTTGTAGCTTATGGATCAATGTGATATAAAATTGGTTTAAAAAGAAAAAAAACTTCAAACAACAACGACTCAAAACGTTCATGGGGTCATTGTTTTTAAGATCACAATTTGCTTCTTCAAGTAACTGTTCTGTCCTCGTTTTGATTTTAGCCATATCTTTTTTTTTTGAACAATTTGTTTTAATTTTTTGACTTAGAAAGAATACTTTGGACACAAAAATTATGCAATAAATACTATAGGTAACCGTGCTCGTTAAGACAAAATTAGCATTTTTTGTGCCTTCCTGCTTAGCTTGAAGGAAATCTTTTGATGAGCGCGTGAGAATGACGCAGAAATCGTGCTCAGTAGGGATCGGCAATGCAATTCAGAGGGATCACCTTAAGGACAGGTTTTCACTATCGTACAAAAAATAAGCATCGTAAACGTCAGACGCGTATGACGTTAATATGGAACACTTTATCAAGGAAATTTCCTAGCATAAGAGTTATTTAGGAACACCTCACTGCGTTTTTGTATGAGACCTAACGTTTATGCTTAGTATGTGCTGGTGAAAATCAGGCTTACCTTTCTTTATGGGAAAGCTGTTTACACTTAAGAAAGAGGAGTTATGTCATGACATGTTATAAAAAACTGATATGAGCAAGAACGATAAATAGTAACTTTCCTGTTTCCTTTTTTTGCTGTTGTGCATGTTGTTACGACACACATTATACCACACTAGCTATAAAGAGCTTTTTTGAAAAGACTAGATGACATCTGCGCACACAACTGAAGATTTTTAAGAAGTTTAGATTATAAGGCATGTTTACACCAAAGCGTTAAATATGCTATTAGTTCATCCCTGCGTTCAATGCTAAATTTAAAACAATTAGAGAACACTTGACATTGCTAGGTGAGCTAGGACCTCCCCCAAACTCTTGCACAGAAATATTAAAGAAACATTACAAAAAATATCCTTGCAATCCAGTTAAATGGCCGGATACGTAAACCTCTAGCAGAGTTTACTTCCTTACAGTAGCGATTCATGTAAAGTTTTAAGTATAACAATACAAATTGACGTAAACAAATATTTGCGTAAGGGATAGAAGACTTGTCGAAAAGTACAAAGTAAAATGGGTGGATAAAAAAACTGTGGCTTAGGTTAGTTTCCTTAAAGATGCCAACAATGGAAGGCTTTTGGTATAACAATACAAACTGACATAAACTGATACACGATGAAACAAATATTTGCACTAGGTAGAAAACCTTGTTGGAGAGTAAAATGAAAAGATACCAAAAAAATTCAGACCGAGTTAAGTTTCCTTTGAGTAGCGATCCATGCAAGGCTTTTCGTATAACAATACACTCGCAGAGGCAATATTTGTGCTAAGTCTCACTTCGAATAAAATCATGTGATTAGCTGTAACGCAAAATCTTCTGCTTATGAAACAATTTCATAATACTCTGCGCTTATCACTTCGTACTTATATATTTTTAAGCAATATGTGTTATTTTTCGTTATTAACCTTTTTGTTACGAATCAGATGGAAAACATTGGTGGAAAATCTAGCTTCTTGTTCCTTTCAGTTTTATTGCCCCCGCAGGGTTTTGGCCCAGAGGCCAAAACCCGAGGAGGCATTATAGTCTCCCCCGCGTATACGTATAAGAATGTGTGAAATATTGGTGTAGTATGCGAATCAATCCCGATTTGAAGAAACTAGGCGCGCACGGTGGTCCCGGTTAATTTCTCAGTCAGCTCGCAAGGCAATGCTATTTGGGTAATTTTTGCAACCACGAACACGAAGAAGAAATCGAGGAAGATACTATTTGCTGCACGAGGAGGAGAGGAAGATATTTGCCAAAATATATTTTAGGGCGAGTATCTGTCATCACAGTGATTTCTTCATATCTTGAATTCAAAGGTTTATTCCGCAGTACCAGACTGAACTGTTTGGTACAGAAGTTGATTTGTCGGACACAAATCAGCAACGGGGTCGACAGACTCAACCCAAACACCACACGTATAAAGATCACGTTTATTTGGATCGCTTATTGTTAGTGAGTAATCTTACGTGGCGTAGAGCCCATGTGACGGCTGGGTTGACTGGCAGGGATCAAATTGTAAATGTAAATGTTTTCGGCGTTTTCGTTGAGGACAAACAGCTTGACTCTAATTTGCATATATGGCGCCTGTAACGGGATAGTTCTGTTTACATCTCGACAAAAGATCTCGACTTCTGTTCTACTTTCGCGTGATACGTTTGCTCGTAGGGTCCTCGTATATCATGACATGTGGTTTGCTTCAGTATAATAGTTCCCTTGTACGCAGTGAAATTTTATAAGAGCTTTATACCCTTGAGGGATAAAATAGAAGCGGGGGCAGATTTAGTGAGAACTATTACTAGTTCTAAATTTATCTTCAATAATCCGTTTTTCATTCAGCTTGAGTGAATAAAAGACTGTGCATGTGGATATTATTCTCCATTCTTTATTATTACTGCGCACGTTAAACGCAATATCGTTCGGAATTGAAGGAGACAAAATCAGAATGAGCCTTGGAATTACAAAGGTGATTCAATCACTTGTATCAAGTTATAATTTTTAGTTAGGTTTAGGTTCTAAGTAGAGATTTTATAATAGTTTTTTTTTTATTCATTTAATTGCATGCCGATTTTGATATATTTTACACGTTCTTAACATTTGTGGCTGATGAATTGTCCGTGGATAAATAAAGATTATCTATCTATCTATCTATCTATCTATCTATCTATCTATCTATCTATGAAATCGAACATTTGTTTGTTTTACGTTTTATGTTATTGTCAGGGGTTGAATATGAATCTCACAAGCATCCTCAGACATACTAGCAATCACATCTTTGGACATAATATGTTTGAGACTGTGAGACAAGCTTTGACCAGGTGCATTCGCAATCGTATAGAAATTTCAATTATAAATATATAATTTATTTCCCAGAAAAATAAAATTATCTTCTCGCTCTGGTCGCTGCTCTATTTCATTTTTCAGAATTCTGCAGGGAAAACTGAGGCTAGACCAACAGATTTTTTACAACCACATAACTCTGAACAGAACGATTCATTCCTTGGGCTGGGTGAACTAGAAAGTCCAAACTCTGACAGAGAAGAAAGTAGAAATGGAGACGACAAATTCCTTAACCTACAAATCTACACCATGGATGATAAAGCTTTCATCGAGGAGCTGGATCAGCTTGGAAAGTCATCAAAGCCTGATCACCTACAGGAAACTGAAACTCAAGACGAAGCATCAGCCGTTCGAGAAGCAGATGCAAAAGTAATCCAAGTTTCGCGGACCACTTGGAATGCGGTCAATGCTTGTATCAAACGATTTTTATACCGCATCATCTATAACTTGGTTTTTAAAATTCCTGTCTGTAAGCAAAGTTGTAAGACTTAGTTCAGGATTGTCAATTTTTCAAATGGCAAGACTCTTGCAATTGCTTCCGACTGTTACATCTGAATTATGGCCAAGTTATAAGTTAATTATTGACATCCATGGAATGAACCAGGACTGGAATGTAAAACGAGAACTTAACTTCTATGTTTTCAGTGCCTATGCTCAAAAATTTGCTGTGAATCTGTTGTTTTTATGTTTTCATTTTCCTTCTGCAAAGATATGGGATATACTGGAAAGAAAAATTAGACGCGCACTGTAACATATAAGAAAACCGATTAACTAGATTGATCTAGTTTTGTAATGTAACTAGTGCATACGTATATTTCGAAAAGATACATTTTGGATGATTAAAATTTTGTTACCAAAGTTATTGCTGACTTATATAATTAGTTAATTGATTTCTTTTTCTGCAATTCCAGAGTTTCTTCAGCTTTTTATGGAGAGGGAGGGGTGACGCTCTTTTCATTTTCAGAGACTTTCGGTAACTGTTCAATGGTCAAAGAGTGTACTCGATGGGGAGATCAAGCGTTGAGTTAGTTTACGTGTTTTCGTCTTTTACACGCAGTAATCTGGTACCAGGAGTGAAGAAAATATTGGAATTACTCCTGAACTAAATTTCTAATCTGATTTGAAACCTGCTGGAAGAATCCAGGAGGAAAATCTGTGAACATTTCTACGAAGACAGTCCCCGAATCAGTGCGCGCCAAATCTTCTGAAATTGACATACTGATGTAAAAAGCGATTTTTCCGAGAGAACGTTCATCGTTAACCTACTGCTGGATCGAGTAATTCTGATAATTTCCGCCTCTGTTTATCTGATTGCTGATTATTTCCGCATATGTTTATTATTGACGGTTGTGAAAGATGTCTGACAAAGAAACTGAGTGCTCCTACTCAAAATCCTACGGAGCCCAGTAAGTGCCATGGTTTCCTTTACTTTTTTGCCCTCATGTCGACATTGTGTCGAGTATTATGTCGAGTTTTTTGCCGAGTTTTTTTTGGCGACTTTTTTGACGACTTTTTTCGGCTTTTTGCCAAGTTTTTACCAACTTTTTTGTCACCTTTTGGTGGACGTTTTAGTAAAGATTTTTGTGGAGTCTTATGCAGCGTTTGTCGATTTGAGAGAGTGAGTTCAGTTTCTTCAGAAGGAAGCCAAAATGGCCGTCTTTGCCATTCTTACTGTATTCGTTCTCAATACCAGGACTAGTGAAGGCGTTAGACTTCCAAACTATATCCCTACATTGCAAGCGAACCCCGGTGGACGTAAAGCTATTTTCGTGTAGGACTTGATTATACTGAGATCCTCTCCTATTAGTGAGGTGGTTTAGGGAAAAAAATCGTTACAGACTGGAAGAAAGCACCAAACTTGGCACACAAGCTCTCTACGATATGGTAACTTACAAATTTAGTCTGGGCGCCACGTGATCCGATCATCAGGGTAGAGGGTGGGGGGAAAGGCAATTCATTTTGCAGTAGTCTTTGCTAGCATGGAAACGAGGCTTAAATATCTAAATGTTGTAAATTATGCTTAGAATCAGTTAACGTTTGCCTAAAAACATTAGAAATAACTACTGGGTAATCTTTTCGTTTCACAAAGACTTAAGAGCCATTGCCAGAGAAAACCGAGCAGACCTCACGGATCGGGGTCGGCCGATGCCTTCCATATTTTGGCCGTTTAATACATTCCATCAATTATGTTGAAAGGCAATATTCTTAGATTTCAAGAGCTTTTCCTTTTCGAGATCAGACCATCCCCCCCCTAAAAACTCACTGTTAGCTTGAAAAAATTGAGTTAATTTAGGCCCGTTTCAAACGCCGTGCTTAAGTCGTGCCGAACTCAATTCATTATTTAAGTTCGACTTTGGCGCGGCTGTAGCACGGCATTTGAAACCATTTAAGAATTAGGTTCGACTCTGCCGTGTAGCACGGCAAGCTCTGTGGTGATACCCGACTTTGGCACGGCATGGTTTCAAACGGCGTGCTATTGCCGTGCCGAACTAAATGAGTAAATAACTAAAGTTATCATTTTGGATTTATCCGTTGGACTGCTGGTTCGTAATATCGTCTCTTTTCTAAACGCCCAGTGAATTCCCAGTGAGTGAATTAAGCTTGACCATGGCTCGACGTTTGAAACCAAGTCGTGCCAATGTCGTGCTACAGTCGAGCCAAATTGAATTTAGTTCGGCACGACTTTAGCACAGCGTTTGAAACGGGCCTTAGACACTTAGAATCGAAAACGCGTAACAATTGTAACCACTTGACGAAAGCTGCGATCTTTAGGATTCTATTACCTGGACTTATAAAGACCTACGATTAGCCATTATTGACCTGTTTGAAACATTTGGTAGCTTACCATACAGAAAACAAGTTGTGGTAGGCAAATTTCTCAATTTTCTAACGCTTTCTTAACCACTACTTTCCTCGAGTCGGCGGCGGTAAATTTAGAGAAAAATGGGTGCTAAGAACTGCTAATCAATCCATCTTTCCAAATCAAGAAGCAGAAATCTGGGATCTTTAAATTCAGAGGAGATTTCAACGAGAATTCCAGTTGCTTTTTTTGAGGTAAAAACTAACAATTTGTCACGTCATCCTTCAAGGTCACGCATCCTTGGTTGACACAAATTTGAACAAATGTTCTAAAAGCCTCAGAATTACCTGGAGAAGAAAACTAGAGCAAATGTAAATTCAATTTTTTTAAGTCCCTTTAACAGTTCCATGAATTGACGGATGTAGTGAAGTTCTTTTCACTGTTGCATGTTCAACAAATTTGTATAAATTTTCAATATTGGTCACGTCGTGCTGAACCGTTGGTATCGGATTTCACGAAGTAATAATATTGTATTTCGGCTTGTTTTGGGTTTGAATGTACCCACCCATTCGTATTACTGTTTATATTACTTAATCAGGCAGTGTGAGAAGGTGAAAAATATAAACTACCAGTGTTATTGCTTATTCGTTTGCTTAATTGTAGTGAATTTCCAGGAATGCGAGTGGCTCAGAAAAATACCTTTGAAATGCTGTTTTGCTCTACGTAATGTAATCATAAAGTACAATGGGTTATCTGGACCTGCAATATCAAATACGTTAATCCTTACGCTTCTTCAATACTTCATTAAAGAATTGGTTATAAAGGGTATTTGCCACCATCACTTTCTTCAAAAGTGTAATATAACGGTCAGTTCCAAAAGAGCGTGATTGCAGAAGACTGGGGTTGATGTTTCGAGTTGAGTCTATACTTTCGGTAATTTCCTTTTTTCACTGAATTTAGTGGCCTACTCCAGGGGAGAGTCCTCTACATCCACTGCCGAATAAAACCTCGTTCTGACGAACGGCTCAGCATTTGAATTTCTTTACAACAGCTCTTTTTACTATATCGAACCAACTGTTACGGAAAACATTGCTGCACTTTTTGAACGTCTGAGTTGCTCTGTTTAAATCTAGGTTTTATTACGGGTTACGTCAGTTGTCATGTCAATGTATATGAACCACAACCTACATGCTGTACCCCTGTACCAACTGAAAACAAACAGGCGAAAAGAAGCTAAGTTGCCTTTTGTGACCCCTTGGGCACGCAAACATTGCGATGTATATCCTGATTTCAGCCATGTGAGTGATACAAGCGTCTAGCTTTCTTGCAACACTTCCGCTCTCCCATCAGTGTCAGAAAGATAACTCATGACGAAAGTCTTTCCTTGCATACGGTCGGCGGGCGGGAAATTTGAATTGACCAATCAGGATTCAGCAGGCGGGAAAAACTTTACTGTCCTGACGTCAATGTAAGTTTACAGGAAAGGAATTGAAGCCAGGCAACTTTTGTCGCTGGAGATGGCACTAAATATTCACGAAAAGGGATTTACAATTGTCAAAACCCTGTCAGTTCTTAAAATGTGAAAAATATGAAGAAGTTTGTGTCTCCAAGCTTCTAATTTGACGCCAAATCTGAGTCACCGGCGTCCGGCATGGCAACTCGCTCGTATTTCGTCGAGTGTCGCCAGGTTGGTTGGACAAAATATTTTGTTTCTCGTCAAACTCAACCCGGAATTCTCGAGTTAACTATTAGAAGAAGCCAAAGCAACTTTAGCATTGTCTCTATTTTTGTTACTTGCGAAGAAAAAGGCTATTATCGTGTCGTTTCGGTAGAACAGCTAAGTTTTTACTGCCGCTCGTACTGCGGGCTCAGCCGCCGTATGCAAGGTTCTCCTCAGCTGTGCTCAGGGACGATTATCCCTGACCGACATCTTACTGCTTGCTACAAGAAAAGGACTTCACCAACTCTTCTATCGCGTCGATGTATGGCTTTTTTCTTTACTGATTGCCAACAGTCGTCAATGCAAATTTTGCGCAAATGTTTTTCAGTTCCACGACTTTCAGATTTTTTGGCTTTCCGCTTTTGCTATTTTGCAAATGTCGCGGTCTTCAAAAGAAAGTGGGTGCTGAAGATCAACTGTTTCATACACTTCATATCATAGGTTCTGTTCAAATAACTGACCTTCCAGGTGCTGAAGTCATCTTCATTAAGATTCTCATCTTCTTCTACTGTAACTGCATGAGCCTCTTTGCTACTTTGCAATGCGGATAAGCGGGAAAAAAAGTTGGTTATTTGCCGTGAAGTTTTCCATTCCTCTGGTGAAAACAACGCTGCATCTACGTAGAAACCTGGACTAGATTAGCCTTTTCCCCACCAAGCAAGCCTTCATTGAACTTGGCTATCAAAAATTCTTTGACTTTCTCGGAGGTTTTTGCTGTCGTTTTCTGGCCTTTAAGTGCCCAGCCTTGCACACTTAGTTATCATCACTACAAGAAGAAAGGTTAGGTGGACGGGCGGACTTTTTGGAGGATTCAGCGGACCGTGAAACTATCCCAGTGTCATGCTGCGCCCATTTTCTTCTTATGGTGTCGTAAACTGTTTCACGTTCCAAAACAAGCTGATGTGTTCCAGTGTCCATATGATCCTGAGCCTCGTTCGCGTTTCTGAAAGTCAGCACACAACTTGGCACATCAGCAAAAAAGACTTCATTTCTCGAGAGAGGTATGGATGTGGTCCTGAGCAAACATTTCTAAGCTGAGGGCTTGTGCCAAATGGCTGCAACAACTTCATTCCAGTTTCTCCTTGCGCTGGCTTTCTTCATAAGTCATCAGGCTTCCAGGACCAATTTGGTAAGCACACCAAACACGAATTCCAGCTTCAGTAAACTCGAAGTTGTTTAACTTGCTGATTCCTTTGACTGAGTTTGTTGGTCCCACCTGTTTCATTAACTGTGCTTACTTCCGCAACGGCCGCTCTACATCCTGTAATACCTCCATGTGACTCGTGATATCGTTTTTCTTCTTTAATTCAAACTGATAGTTATGTACCAGTCAAATCGAAGCTTCAACACCCCCCCCCCGGGCAATCCCCCGGGCATTTGAATTTTTTTTAAAAAATTTGTTCAAATTCCACCCCCCCCCCCCTCACCGGGCCGAAAGCTGTTCAAATGCCCCCAACCCCGGGAAAATCACCAGATTACTGTTTTAACTTTTCAGTAGCTTCTATTCTGCTTCTGAGGCTGTGCATGTTAACATGGTTTATTAGACAACACATATTTATATATCATAGATAAAAATCGGTCTTAAACACCTTCAAATACGGAACACAGCTTGTGAAGGCCTTTGCTTTTCACCCAATCCGCCACGAATACGCGATCTTTTCCTTCGAAATCATCAAAGTTTGTATCCGCTGTCGTTATCGACCCACGCGGAATCAGCCCGACTCGTGACATGAAATCAAGGCTAGCGATCAAATTCCCCACCCCCTATGAGTGGTGATCAAATGCCCTCCCTCCAGGGCAAGAAGAGGCGTCAAATGCCCGGGGTATGCCCGGGGGGGGGGGGGTGTTTAAGCTTTGATTTGACTGGAACATTACCTATATCAT